>VWZN01013138.1:41577-84942 GCA_013396955.1 Regulus satrapa | reverse complement strand
CGAGCCGGTCCTGTCCGCATCGCCCTCCCGCATCGGCGGCCGGCAGCCGCTGCCCCTGCTCCGCCGTAGCGCAGGTCGAGGCTTTCTGCTGCTCACCGGCTGGAAGGAAAATACCTGCTAGGGCTTTAACTCCCTCTGGCTCCGCTAGGAACTGATTTACCTCTGCCACTGTTGGCAAGGCTGTCTTAAATTTCAAGATAAATGCATTTTCTTCGAGTGTTTTCTTTTTACAAAACAAACAGACAAAAACCTAAACAAAACTCAAACATCCCAAACTCCAAAACTTTTCTTTTTAACTGTGCCAGTGTGAAAACATCATTCTAGCTTGACTATTTTTCACCTCTCTGATTTTGTTTGGAACAAATCGTGATATTTGTAACAGAAGAGAGAAAACTAAGAATAAAGAAAACAAAGTGTGTTAACATTGGAAGTATGGATGGCAACAATTTATTTACTTATTTACTTACTTACCTACTTACTTATTATTCGTTATTTATAAATGAGTTTTTGTCCAGCCAGACCTGTACAGAAATAACAGCACTTGAGAAGGTCTGTCAAATGTCAGCACTGATTACTTGTTTTCTGACATTATAGGAAATTGTACACGTATTTTCATTTATTTTACAATTAGGTACAGTGATGTGAATGCAGTGAGAGGCATGTGTATAGATGCAGGTGTTCTATTTGCTTAGAAAGTACTTAGTTATGAACAGCCTTTCTTGAGTAAAATAGAGTGGACTTATGGGGATACTAATTTGGAAGCATTCGATTGGCAATTAGTGCACTTTCTGTGTCCCCTTGCATGCATTTTTCATGTGAGACTGAGGTGTACCATGCTAGGCATAAATATTTTCTTTATTTGTGAAGTGCAAATACTCATGACTACTCTAAAATTAAATCTGAAGGTCCCACTGAGATACTTGTACCATAGCATCAGCCCCAGATCAGAAAGGTCACACTATGGGAAGCAACAGAACAAAATCCAAATCCCTTCTCTAGTAACCTTCTCAATAGAACAAGGTGATCAGCAGCAGGCTTATAGGAGAGTAAAAGGAAACAAACGTAAGGTGTTATTTTAAAAGAAATTTTGCTCTAATGAACTGTTTAGAAGTAGATACTGGCAAAATGTCCCTCACAGGTGCTTTATCTACCCAAAAATGCTACAATACCTGGAACTTTCAGGGACAGAGTGGAAGGACCATGTACAGGAAGTCTGACATCTTCATTCTTTGTTATTTTGGCTTTGTACAAATCTTTAAGAGAAGGAAAGCCAAGAATATCAGAAAAGGAACTGCAGAAGAATGTAACTATGTATTTTTCTTATTTCATTGCAGTCCTCTGTTTCTAATTATAAGCCAGCTGCTGAAGTGACTTCATTCAATAACAATTTTGATTTGATCCGGTCTACCACTCTAGTCTGACTCACAGTTCCCAAACTCCAATCATCGATGTAATTCAAAAGAAATATGATTCTAAAATATTAGATATTCCTTTTCCATTCCAGAAAAAGAACTCTTATCAAGAAAGCCAAACTTGTAAATACAAGTTTCATTATTTTTTTTTAATCCAAGTAAAACTTGGATTTCAAGAAAACAGAAGAAAAAGGTCTTTGTATGTCACAACCTTCTTTCATAAATGTGTTTGCATAATTTTCTCTTTTACAGACATATTAGTACAGTAAAGAGCAAACATTTTGTATTTCAGGTATACAAGAAATCTTGTGGACAACGGAAATGGAAAGTTCAACTTGATGATCTTGTGCTGGGGTGAAGGTCATGGCAGGTTTGTATTCAAAGACTCTGATTTTAGCAAACATAAATTTTCCATATCCTTCACGGTCATACAAAATACAGGAAAAATAAATCAGACCTTTGGGAGCTATCAGTAGGTGTCTGGAAGGTAAGCACTGCAGAACTCCTATTAGTATAGCAGTCCTGAATATCTGTTGTAACTTGGGCAAGTTTGTACCTCATGGCCCTTTTTAAAGCACTCTTTCAAAAATGCTTTTTTGAATGTTTTTCTACAGCAGCTTTTCTAAGCTTTTTTACTCTCAGAGGAAGCTTTTAGTCCCAGAGATAGAGTGATTGATATGACCCTATTCAACCTGTCCCATACCACAGACCCATTTAACACCCAACCTCAGAAGCAGGACTAGGTTCAGTTTAAATAATCTTTGATCTCTCAGGGTGTTTAAATCTGCTTTTGCGGCAAGATGAGAAAAATATATTTGGATTAGGACTGCAGATGGTGAGGAGGGAGCCCCTTCCCAGAACTGCTTGGCTTTCTCTAGGTTTGTGCATTCCATCTCTTCCCTCAAAATGGATCGTAATGCTGATGTGGTCTCCTGAGTCGTGTGCATAGACTGGGAACTTTGTTGTGTTGTCATGTCAGGGCAGAATCTGTCTCTTGGAAGGTCTTCCATGAGGGGTGGGCTAAAGCAAAAAAATGCAATCGCAAAATATGCAGGTTTTGGACTGAATATTCTCACATCTAAATAGAAGACCTAAGGAGATGTTGGAACAGCTTTTCTGTTTGTTGCAATTGATCATGTACAGTATTCTTTAGGGGATGCCATAACATGATATTCAGAGCAGTATAGGAACTGAGCTCACCACCTCTACTCCTTCTGGGCTATTCCCACACAGCCTGTAATTTTCTGTTCAAGCTCGATGGGCATTTGTTGCAGCTAGGCTGAGACAAGTTGTTTTTGCTTCCTACAAGGACAGATTTTCTCATGTTTTTTGGAAGGGCCATGACAATGTGGCATTTGTGAAGTGTTCTGTGTCTGAAGCAAGCTCTGTTCTCTCAGCATCTCAGTGTGCAAGAAATCTTAACATTTGTTGACTAGAAACAGTAACATAAAAGTACCAAGTTTTTGATTGAAAGTCATTAGTGTTGTACTTCGGAAGGTCAAATTCCCTCTTCTCCTTTGCCCCTGATGAATGAAGAGCCCTCCCTTTGTCATAATCCCATTTACTTCTATAATAGTTAGTCCTGTACTTAAAAAAACCCCTAACCAATACTTAACTAAATATCTAACCCATATGTAATCTTTAAACGTGGCAAATGAAACACCCTTCAGAGCAAGAAGAGAGACCAAGAAAGCAAATAAGTCCTACCAGATTCTGTTGGGTACTAATGTGAAAGTGCCAGTGAAATTAACAGCTTAGTATAGCTTGTTGTATTTAGTAGTATCAGAGTGAGAAGTAGAGCATTTATTTTTCAACAATGCATGTGAAGCCCAGAAGCAAAAGGGCTGTAGAAACTTAGCAGAATTAGCTTATTTCTTCATGTTTTGGGAGTGAGCATAGTGGATTTGCAAAGATCTGGTATACTTGCAAGTTTATACCGGTCTCTGCCTGGTATTATTTTGTTTCTTGGCCCAGTAGAAGAAATTGCATTTTTGCATTCTGAAGAAATTTTCAATCCTACTCCTTTCTCCAGACTTTCATTGTATTTCTCTGTATCAAAGTCATAGGCTGACCAATGTCTGACCCTTCTCCAAATCCTGCTGTATATGAACTTATTTAAGTATATTTCTATAGTAGCAGTTTTAAGTAGACATCCCTTAATGCATGTCCCTTTTGCAATGGAATTTCATTCTAAGGCTTTGTCCCCATACAATATCCTACATCTTTTGTCTTGCACTGAAATTAAAAATGTGTGTCACACTGAGTTTGAGTTTGGTTTTTGTTTTTCTTTTTTTTTTTTGCATATATAGCAGTATCCATGATCACACTGACTCACACTGCTTTATGAAGATCCTCCAGGGAAATCTAAAGGAGACTCTGTTTGAATGGCCTGAGAAAAAAGGAAATGGTGAAATGACTAAGAAATCAGAACGAGTTTTGAGGGAAAATCAATGTGCCTACATTAATGGTAAGATATTAAGCTTGTTTTAACAACTATCTGTTCATGAGTCTTATCCCTATTAGAAGAGTTCATCTGCTTTTTAGTCTCCTACCTTTAAGACTATAATACCTATGGCTTTATGCACAGTTTAAGAATATCTTTAGACTGTGCACAAGTCTGTATTTAGGTTCAGTAAAATAAACAACTACAACAAAAATGTGCTTTTCACTCACTCTTAAAACATTGTAGCAATTTTATGATAGTTTAATATGCTGGATATCTCCTCCAGCTGAAGCAGCCTTTAGCATTGTGCCCCAGATGATTATCTGAAATTGCTTGTAAATGTAAATTTGAATAGCATTTCTTAAGAAATAAGAGAAGCAGAGTTTAAAAGTTTACATAGCTTGATCACCTTGCTGCTCTTTTGTTTGTTTCTTTGTTTTGGGTTTTGTTTTAGTTTTTGTTTGTTTGTTTGTTTCCAAAGAAGTAATCCTTTTACTCAGTCATGGAAAGCTTATGTTGAAAATGTAAAAGCTGTCTATGAAATAAATTGACCAGCCAGGAACAGAAACCTGTAACAGTGCTACTTCTTGTCCAAATCAACAAAAGACTTTAGTGCTGAAGTGCAGTGTGAGCAAAACTTAAATTCCCAATCTACAGAAAAATTACACAATGTTGAGAATGACTAAGACTCAGCCACTAAGGCTCTTTGAGTACCTAAACCTGTAACTATTAAGTTAACCACTTTAAGCACCTAAACCTGTAAGTATTACCACCCTGTGCTTTGCTGGAGACCATCCTGGAGTTGCTATCCGGGTGCAATGCATGCTGGTGCTATGAAAGACACTGCACATTTGCTGGACTACCTTGAGTTCAACAGAACAAAGGTGAAGCAGCAGACAAGCAGGTCATCTGCTTTATATGCCATGGATTAAACCCTGGAGAACACACGTTGTGGGGCTGGCCTTGGGAACTTCCCAGCTAGAGGGAGCCTCTTGTTGGGTTATGACCTTAGCCCGGTGAAGGCACTGGGGAGAAGGACTGGTGTTCTGCAGCCCTCTGCTGAAGCTTTGCCGTGCTAAACGAAAACACTAAATTGATAGGGCAGGAAATTCAGGAAGTGGCTTGATACATCTGCTGATGCTCCTGTGCCAGGGACATGGGTTCTCCATCTCAGTCAGGTTTTCCTACATATGCAGTTCTTTCCAATGCAAACAATTGCAGACTGTGGACATCTTATCCACTTCCTCGGTTGTTTAAAACATGTTTGGTATCCAGTTCTCTGAGGCTGTTTGGATCTCTGCCATGTTTCATAACAGATGTTTTGGTTTAAAACTAACACGTTAAACAAGCAGAAGGAAAACACTGACAGCGTGTTGATTGCCATAACTGCATCAATAGCAAGTGCCTTCACGATTCTACTGCATGCTCCTTGATTGCTGTTGTATGTAAGGGTTAGAACCCACTAAACTGTGTTTATTTGAGTTCCCCGTTAGATGAGCACAGATTTAGGACTTTCTCCCCCAGCTGCTACATCCTCTGTTTAGATACAGTATGTTAACAACACTTAGGGCTTCCAGTCACAGTTAAGAGTGTACTCATGACTCTCAGGGTACCATGGTTATGTTGCACAATACAGATCCAGGTATTATATAACAAATTCAAGTACAAAGGCCTGAGTTGTTTTTACAGCAGGGTCATAAATTAAATTCAAGGTCTCTCTTAAGTAACTCAAAACTTCCATTTCAGTGCAGAATGGACATGGTTTGTTTCATGGATGTGATTCTTCATACCTTATATTTTTATGTAATAGTTTGATTATGCTTACTATTCAATCACAGTTGGAAGTATGTTGGTCACTATTGATTAGTCACCTTATTGGAAAGAGAAAATAAATGAAAAATGTGTTCTCCAAATCAATAAACTGGAAGGATTAATTAGGAAACAGATGCCTGTAGTTGAAGATATCATATCTCTGCCCGTAAGTCCATGCCCCAAATGCATATAACTGACTTTTAATGTGACTGATATCCTTGTTGCTTGCAAAGAAGTAGCAACACAAATGCTTTTTCCCCCTACCTGTTTCTGAAGAATTTATAGCAACAGCTCTCCTAGGAAAGTAAATGAGCTTGAGCTTTGGGAATAGAAAGAGCTAGAAAAATATTTACATTATGGTCTTCCTTAATTGTTTTGGGATTTCTGCTGGTCTTTATCCTGTGGCAGATAATCTAGAATTTACGTGAACTGTGGAAGGCAGTAGTGCATTTTGAATTACCAGTGTATTTAGAAATCTGTGCTAGAGAGCAGCAGTCACCTGTACTGAGTTACTTGTTGCCCACAGTGTGGGCATGCTTATTTTCTCATGAGTTACAGTTTTAAAAGCATTTTCTCCAGGCAATTGAGATCTCATTGGATCTTCCTGCTAACACACCTTCTCATTTTGTGCCTTTGCTGGTGTAGACTCCATTGGCCTGCACCGTGTGGAGAACATAAGCCACACAGAGCCTGCTGTTAGCCTGCATTTGTACAGCCCACCCTTCGACACCTGTAACACCTTTGATCAGAGGACTGGGCACAAGCACAAAGTCACGATGACCTTCTACAGCCAGTTTGGGGAAAGGACTGTCTGCGTAAGTATGAGATGAGGGGCCCGAGCTCCTGAAGGGATGGGCACAAGGAGCTACAGTGACTGTTCTGGGACAAGCAGGAGGGTCAGCTCCTCTGCCCTTCCTGGGCCATCCCCATCTAGGATCGGATAAATCTTGTTTCTAAGTACTGTTTGAGTGGTCGAGTTGTACTTCCCTTGTGTGGGGTTCCCCGTTTTGTAGACTACTTCTCCTTCTGAACGGAGAGAATTAATGAGATGTCTGCTACAGGTTAAGCATCTTCAGGCAGCAAATGATGCTAAAGACAACCTCTTTGGAAAGTGTGAAGTAGTTACACTGTTTTGGCCAGCATTAGTCAGGTGTAATGTTTCCTGCCTAATCTGTTCTGTCAAAAAGGATCACATTTCAAGAGGTGTTAAACCTTGTAGCTTGTTGTAAATACCTCTTTAATCAATTCAATTCTTTAGAATCACAATATTCACAGAGTAAGACTTGCTCTGCTGGTTGTCTGTTGTCTACATTCTTGAGTGATGGCATGAAAGAAATCTTAAAGGACCATTTAAAGGAAAGAAGTCTTAAGACCAATTTTGGTGCAACGAAGCTAGGACATGTGGGAGAGATTAATAGGGTTTCAGCACTATTCCATGCATTGGGAAAAATAACTACTTACCTGTGGAGAAAAAGACTGATTCTGGGTGTTCAGCTACAGATGTTCAAACACTGCTTAGTTTTGTTTGATACAGAAAAATTTTGTTTCCTTGAAGCCAGAAATTCAATTCAGTGCTCAGGAGTTTCCTAGAGTGAGTCATTAATTAGTCAGATCAATTGAAAGTTTTATATAGTTGACAAGTACCATGTAAATTATTTCTCTGAAGCCTGTCACATTACCAAACAGTTGAAACACAAATTTTGACCTTCCCAAGTTTGAAAAACTTTGAAAAGTCCTTGAGAAATAAATTTGAATTTATAGTTTAAAGGGTAATTAATGTAGAAGAATTCTTAACAAAATTAATGTAAGGATTCAGTGTTTGTTTGCTTTCTTTTTGCTTAATTCCTTATTGAATATTAAGTATAAGGTAGTAAGTGAGACTAGATATTTTGGCTTGGAGTGTTTCCCTACTCTGATCTGTAACCACCTGACAGTGTTTTCACCATTTGTGGGAAAGAGGATCTGGCTTACAGGAAAGGTCTAAATTTTAATCATTGGGCGTCTTTCATGAATTCCTGTAAATGGAATTCCATTAAAGAAGAAGGTGGTAGCAAGTCTGGAGCATTCATCTGCCTAAAATAACTTCATGCTACAAAAATCTACTGGTCTCAGTGACTTGGTTTCTGGAGAACAGACTGGAAAAGCAAATTTTCTTCTTCTTACCAGATCACAGAAGGACATAGGGAGGCAGAGGTCTATAAACTATAAATACCCAGAGAGTAATGTAAAGTACATTTGTGTGTCTTTTGTGAGTGAGAAGATCAGCCTAATGAAAGCATATTCAGTTCTTCCTCTTTGTCTTAATTATTTTATAGGTAAAACACACGTGTAAATCCCTTGTGATTTCTGGCCTCTGGCCACAATCAAGTCTTGATTACTTAACTCTTTAAGAAATACACAATAAGTTATATAGGTTTAATAATAAAAATAGTATGTGTGTCAAAGGACTTGCCCATGGGAGTAAGTGCATGGTTCAAGTACAAACCATGAGAATACTAATGGGAAAGTTCACTGACAGAAATCTGATTTTGTCTTGAATGTCACAGCAAACCCGTTCCTTCTGCCAGGAATTGTACAGGGAGAGGCAGTATCTCTTTGCAGCCCATCTTCCAAGCTGGACATTCCAGCAGTTTCTGTCAAAATGAAGTAGAACATGCTATTGGGAAGAGAAGATAGCCTGAAGGAGGAAGCACTCCTCAGCAGTTCCAGGGTGACTTTGTCAGGCACATAGTGCCTTCTACAAAACTCTGGCAGGGAGCACTGAAAATACGCGCTCCAAGTATTTTGAGGTGCTGAGCTACTCTGAGAATAAAGGTCCAAAATGAGACCATGAAATAGGCAGTGACAGTCTCATTCCTGAAAGAAACAACCTCTCCTCTTTCCTTTTAGGCTACAGGAGTGCCGCAGGAGAACAACTGAGAAGCATCAGCGCGTGTTTGCATAAGACCTGCTGAATGTTTAACCAGGGACAGAAGACTTGCATGGCTAAGGCTGACAGCCAGATCTGTTTCAATTCCTTGTACTCCGGAGTACACTAGGGCAGCCTCCAGACTGCACGCAGTTTCCTCGAGCAAATGCCAATTATGGGACACTAAGCTAACTAGTGCCATAACCTGCTTCAGAGGTTAGATGCCTTTTCATAGGCTCCTGTTAGAATTAAGTAGTTTGTTTTCTAATTTTAGCACCTTTTAAACTCCACCTTGGATATCACACTGAGAATATCAGAAATAGGGTTTTTAAACATGATCTGATTCTTCTCAATAGACCTATGGGGATGTACGCTCTCAATGTAATTAGTAACTATAGAAACTTCTCAGCTTCCAGTCACTTGTACCTATGGGTAGTACAGTAGATACAACTAACAGCAGTGCCTTTTTTGTCTGTTTGGTTGGTTTTTGGTTGTTTTTTTTTTTATTAAGTCTTTTAGGTTTGAATGCTTTAGGCTATCTTGATAGTTTGTTGCATTTTTTACTTTTTTTTAATTTTTTTTTTTTTTTACAATTAATTTGTCAGATCCTATTTTAAATAGGAGCAGATAAATGCTTCATGCATTATGATTTTCAAAACTCATTGCACAGAGATTTGACTTTTAAGAAGACTAATCATACTTAATTCAACTAATGCCCAGTTCCCAAAGTAGTCTGTGTGGCTAATGAAAAAGAAAACTGAAATAAAACTGGATTTCTGCACAGATTTCAGAGTTTTCATCTTTTTTTTCGTGGTAACTAAAATACTCATCACCCTTTACCAAAATCCGCATTCCTCATGAACACCTAAATCTTTTCCAAGCAATACACTTTTAGCAAAGACTTTTAAAAGCTGGCAGTATGTCAAACATGCAAAGAATCCTGACTCAAATTAAGTTAGTGGGGAGTTCTTTCACTGAGTGTGCTGATGTTTAATTTTATCCTCCAGATTTAGTCACAGGGAAAAAACCTTCTTGAAAAGAGTTAACTGTAATTTAACACATAAAAATCAGCAATGCTGCCTGCATGGAGGCTATCCCATTCAGATAATGCAGTTAATAACATATTCTCAAATGGTGAATGTGTGGCAATTCTCCTAGTCTCATAGGTGACTGCTGGTCAGTCAGACAGCAGTTTAAATTTTATCAGGTTGAGTCACATATTTTCCTCTGTGTTGACAAGCCCAGAAAATATTTATTTTATGAGACCCCATTTCCAGAGGAGCCATGTCAAATTTTTAGAAAATGTTTGAGCAGTGTAAGTGCTTCTGAATGAACCTATGCCTTGTTGTGAAAGTGTGACAGCATGGGATGAGCTGAGGCTGGCAATCTGGCTGTCCTGCCCGTGCAGGGTCACTTACAGCAGATCACTCAAGACTATGTTGGATTTTAAATATCTACAAGGACTGAGGCACTACAGCCTCTCTGGCTTTTTGTGTTTTATCACACTCACAGTAAAAAAAGGCTTATGTTTAGACAAAACGTCTTGCATTTCAGTTTGCACCTAGTGCCTCTTGTTCTCCTCATCCTTCCTGCAGAAGATTAGCAGTTTCACTTAACTAGCTGCAATTACAGCTTATTCATCGGGCTTTTGCTTGCTAGGTGGAATTAAAGAACAAATGCTATAACTTGTAGACCACATATTCAGTGGGGCTAGGGGGAATGGAAGATCAGAGATGCAGCCAAGAAGGCACAGTAGAGATGAGATAGCTAGCTGTTCTAGGGTTCATACACACAGAACTCCAGACAGTACTCCAGCTAGTCACACACATGCATAGCAAGTGGGACAGAGGAAATACAGGCAGAAGCAATAACAACAATCTACATAAGTTGTCACAAATACCGTTTAGCCACTGTAAACATGATATTGTACGTTGCATAGACTAATACAGGAATTCTGGTGTTTCAGAAGAAGGTACCTACCAGGTATTTGTGTCCTTCTATACCTCAGCATATGTGAGGTAGTCTGCCCAACATAAAGGGTACAAATACAGGAAATCTCAAGAGAAATGTTTAATTGGGTCCAGAGTCCTTAGAATACACACCACAGCCACCACCTTTGCTACTTCCTAAGCATTAGCTACGCAGCAGGTGCTCTGAACAGTACAAGCATAAAGCTACTACCTACTAAAAGAAATAATCAACAAATATTAAGTAATATAATCACATTTAGAGAAGTATAATTACCTTTTCACTCACACAAATATGCTCCTATAACTTGAGCTGGTTTAAAACACAGGAACCAGTAATGGCAAAATAGTATTTGCATACTATTAGGGTAGAACCACCAAGGTATTAAATCTTCTAGCATATGAAGGTGCCTTATCTTTGCAATAGTGTTAACTGGCCATCTGATGAAGTAGCAATATTCTGTAGGCTGACAATTTGATTTAATTGGGCAATGAACAGATGTTTAGGTTTTCATATGCTTTTACCTGAAAGCCATTGAACAGCGTCGCTGTAAATTGAAGAGAGTTTACTTGGGTTACCGCTAAGATCCTTACATGGTGAGGGATACTGCCTCAAATCATCCAGGCTGGTAACAGCAGGAAGAACTCAGCTTAAATATGATTTGATGCATTAACCAGGACTTTAGTGAAGGAACTGCAAGAGAAAGACATAGGGAGGCAAAGTAATTCCAGGAGTGAAGTAAAGTGCAATATCTACATAAATTCAGCAAATTCCAAGGGTGTAGTGTTTTTGGTTTGGAGTGTTCTCATTATTAAAAATTTAGCAAGAAGAGAAACATTTTCAAAGGTATGTTTGAGATGGAAGGCCCTATAGCAGAGTCACTGGGAAGGCATATGCAGGGGAAAAGATGACAACGGGGTCTCTCCAGGAGTGGAAAGTTTATTTGTCTGTGGCTGACAAGGATTATAAGCTATAGACATGCTTGATGGGGGGGTTCACTTATGTATAACTAGCAAGTGAGCAGCTTTCACTCCATATGCTGAGGTCTGGGACCCCTAAAGCCTCTAGCAGAATTTGTTGCTCAAAGAGGGTCACTTGCTGCCTAAAAAGTACTTGTGGACAATTGAGCCTAGGGTAACTTTGTGTCTAACTCACTACAAAAGCTTGACATACACAAATCAGTTCAATTGGTTATTTAAGGTTTGAGTCTCTTTATGTTTGAACATTGTTCATCACTGTCCATTGTTGATGTATAGAGGAACACAGAACCAAAATCCATACCCTTCTTTCATTACATTTTTTTCCCCTTAAACCACAAAGATACAAGATGTGCTATTCACTAGCTGTTCCCTGTAGTTATTTTTTCACACTCCTCTCATGACTGAGAGAAAGCTGTGTTGCAAGAATACAGCCTTCCCAAGGGTAAAAGAGGTGACCTGTCTACAGTGACTGTTTGCAGAGACAAAAAGAACAAATCAAGCAGAAGTTCAGTGCTTTTCAACTACACCATATACTCTGCTCTTGCCAGTTTAGCTCATGAAAGATTTCACTGGCTTTGAATGTCAGAGTCTGATGTTCTGTGAATGGAGAGTAATTCCATTCACTGTGTCTGGTAATGGAACTGAAACCACCATGGACCAGCTGTGCAGGCCTTCAGTACTAGTTCTGACACTTGCAGCTCTTATGAAGCTTTATTCAATAATTTTATATCAAATCTTTGAATCCTGCAATGCTGAAGGCCACAGTATATTTCTGCAGGGATGAATGACCCCCAAAATAGGGATAGCAAACTCTTCTGACCTAATTGATCTTTTGTGCATGCCACACAAAAAACATTTGAGGGGGTTTCCAACAAGTAATGAAAGTGTCTTATGCCTTTTCCAGATCTGTCTCCCCTTTGCTTTTACTTTCTCATTCACGAGAAACCTTTGGTTTCAGACAGATAAGTACATTATTTTCTCTTAAAACTTAACTTCTTGGCATTTAAGGTGTACCTCCTTCCTCTCTCATTACAGGTTGAGAGGAACACATAATGTTAAAATCAACTGCATTTGCACTTCACTTCCCAGTAGGAAAAAATTCTTTCCTGAACCACAAAGATAAAATGTTTATGCTGTTCACTGACTCATGCTTTGTTTTATTTTTCATCCCTATTCTATTCTTTCAGGCCCCTGTGCTTTCTCACAGATTTAGTTTAGCTGTTTTGTTGACCTGGCATGATGAGCAACATGTTAAATCATGATGGATATGTGTGAATTAATTTATTATTATTAATTATGTGTGAATGAATGTATTTCTTAGGATATGAAACATCATTAATCTTTAATTCATCTTTAATTCATAGCGATTAGGGGAGCAGCATAAGAGGATTGTGTGGCACATGCTACCCATATCTGGCCACTTTCCCTGATATCCATGGATCACATGAATCACAAAGCTGCCATAAAAAGTATATTGCCTGACTAGAAAGCAAAATTTCTGCTGCAAAAGACAGCTACATCTTGGTCTCTGCTCTCACTCAGTATTCAGAGTCAGATCCTCAGGCTCTCTTGGTTTTCTTTTTTGTTTGTTTATATTTCTGTTTTGTTTGTTTTATATAATCACATTGTCAATGCAAATAATTTGATTTTCCTTGTAAGTCAAGGTGTTGTGAAGCTCTGAGAGCCACAGTCAGAGAAACCTCATTTTCTTTCCCTAGTTGAAAAAGATGTCCCAGCAAAACATCCACTGTTAACTATGAGCACCCTGATCAAATAAGGTGAAAAATGCTGAAAAATGCTTCTTCCCTTGTTTCAATCTGAAGGCGGGTACACAGCTTTTCCATTAAGAGAGTTACTAAACTGCTGTGTGCTTGGAACCAAGTGCAGAGACCTCATGTTGATCACTCACTCAGTGGATGGTCCTGGGGGTGCATATCCTAAGCATAAAGACAGGCATTTCCGAGGGGCAGAAATAGTTATGGACATTAAAAAACTACTCTGTAAATGCTGAGGGTCTGTTGCTACTGCAAAGATCAAGTTCATTTGAGGTCTAGTTACATATGCTTACAGAGTGCATGGGTTGAACCTCTCACTGGAATGTTGAAAAAACCCACTGTAGGCACCCAGACTTGTGGCATGTATTTATTCCTCTGTCATAACTAGGGCTCTATGAATGAGCCTGATATTGCTTGTCTGAGAATATTTACCAAGCATATTCATAGGGAAAAAAACAAGCACTTGAAAAAGTTATTTTCATAGGAAAGAATTGTGCAAAATAGTCTGGTTTAAACTCAGACGCTGGAGGAAATCTTATCATCTTTTTGGGCTAGATCTTTATCCAATAGAGGTTGGAATAGCTATGCTGCTGTCAACTGAATTAAAATGTTCTACACTGATTGAAGTGGCCATTACTAGGATTGAGTATTTAATCCTGGTTAGTTGTGTTACTTGAGATTTCAAATTATGTCCCTCCCTGGACATGGTTACCTGAGTGAAGAGATGCTGCTTTAACAGCAAAAAGAGAAAAGTTTTAACAGTTTTATGTCCACCAGGAGTATTCAGAATTAGAGTCTTCAGACCGGCAAGTAGGAGAGGACAAGCTTCTTTTTACATTGTTGCATTAGTGAAAACAAATACCACACATCTCTGCTTTTGGATTTCACTTCATTGCTGCATTGCAATGCAGACAGAGATTAAGAAGGTCCTTTAATTTGTTCTACCTATTTTGGGGCTCTGATATCTTGCAAAAAAATGAAACCTTGTGTTAAGGTTTATAATCTGAATTCTGGCCCCTGCTCTGTTGGCACAAAGCACTTGAAAAAACAGCTTAAGTAATTTTAAGACTCCCAAACTTGAAATTTTTGCTAACACAGTGTATAGGGAATTTTGCAAAGCACTGAAATAGTCCAATTGTAAAATATTTTAAACTGGGTAGGAAAATAACCTCAAGGTTTTCAATGGAATTGAATTGCATCAAGTACAAAAAATGTAAATTATTATTGCCTTTTTATATGCAATGTGATATCTCTTGCTCCATTCCTGACTCAGAGAAGCATGTAATAGGTATTAGTGTGTGAATTAGAGAGAATTAGACTTTTGGACACAAAATTAGTTAAATTTTGCCTAAGTAACCGGTATGGCCTCAGCTGCTTCAGCATCTGAGCTCCTGAAAGTTTTATTCCTACAACATCAAGTCTGTAGCAGGCGAGTAATAGGAAGTTTTTTAATTAGAAAGGAATTGAACAAAGAGAAATGGGTGGCCTTCTGTCAGGGCAGATAGCTCTACAAAAATGTTGCAAACCCTGTGCTAGTTTTCAATTTAATTTAGCTAATCGTTATTCCTGTTGCTCCCTAAAAAATATCATCTTCCACGGAGTTGCTCTTTTAGAGCAACTATGCCCTCTGTGGAAACAGGCTAAGGAAATTAGGTTTTTTCAGCCTGTGTGCAGACCCTGAAGCAACCTTCCAGTATTTGAAGGGGGGTATAGAGGCTCTTCATTAGGAAGTGTGGTGACAGGACAATGGCTCCAAACTGAAAAGGGTTAACTTCAGATAGGCTGTTAGGAGGAAATTCTTTACTGCAGGGGTGGTGAGGCTCTGGCAGAGGTTGCCCAGAGAAGCTCTGCATGCCCTAGCTCTGTCAGTGTTCAAGGCTGGGCTGGACAGGGATTTGAGAAACCTGCTTTAGTGGAGCTGTCCCTGCCATGGCAGGGCAGCTGGAATGACATGATCTTTAAAGTCCCTTCCAATCCAGGCCATCCTATGATTCTATGATGTATCATTCAATACCCTACCCTTCTGTTGAAAGACTAAATGTGCAAATAAGACCTAGAAATATCAAATGCACCTCTACAGAGAAAGCCCACTTCAAAAAGAAATAATAGGTATTTTGAAGTAGTTTTTCACTCTGAAGTAACAACTTTAGCATTCAATAAAAGCAACTTTTATAATCAAAAATTCCCAAACACTTGTGCAGGTCTTTTCCACAGAGCTGAAAATTATACAAAACAAATGGAAAATTCTTTTCATAGACTCATACTAAAATAAAGGTGGGGTTTTGGAAACCAGCTAGTTCTAAACAAAACAAGACCAAATATTGACTTGCCTTTAGAATTCCCTTATTTTCAACTGCAGACCGCCTAGTTAAGAGGATCTCAAGTAGATGAGTGAGTCATGGAATCACTGTAACATTAAATGCTTACCTTAATTATAAGGCAGTTCCCTGAAACAAGTATTGCTCTCTATCTGTAAGGAATACCTCACTGTCACTTGAAAATAATGAAGCAACTGCAAATAACTGCATTTTCACACTGCTACTAGCTTGTATTTACAACCCCTGGGGAAAGCTAGCTATACCACAAACCAGAGAGATTCCAAAGCTCAGACTTTGCCATGGGCTGCAGCTTCACTGAAATTAGCTGTGTGAAGACATGCATACAGTTCAGTGAGGAGCAATCAGGACCAAGAATCACCAGTGGCTTGACATGGACAGGTCAAACAAACAGTGGCTACCTTCAGCTACCCATCTGACATCCATGTTTCAAAGGCTGGAGCCTATTTGTAGGTTGAAGATGCTTCTGAGCCACCACAGTCTGCAGCATTGCATACTAAGGTCCACTGAAATTAACACCATATTCAATGCATGCAGAGCAACAAATCACCAGAGTTCATGAAGAGCCATGCATACTTTCAGCTGTTCTTGGTGCAAGGTGGAAAGTGCGCCAGTAATGTCATGCTCAAAAACCAGTGAAGCAGGAACCTCTTAAACTGTAAATATCTTATTTTCTATTTATGATGGGAGGAAAGAAAGATTTTGGTGTTCTACCAGATATACTCATCAACATAAGAATTTGGAACTACTAGTGATTGCTTTAATCATCTATACAGATGTCCTGGTCTTGTTGTTAAATAAGTATACAGTGGCTTGAAAGCAGCTCTGTGATGTTAATAAAAAGTGACAGCACATTGAGTTAGCACATAGGGTTCAGGGAAATTATCCCATGCTTAAATAAAGAGAATTTGAATGTCCCTGGATGATGGATCATGCAGAAAAGAAGGAAAGATTATGGCCTTGGATCAAGCAGTTCTACTGGCAGTAATTAAGAGGTGCTAAGACCAGAGTTGCCAATACAAATCAGATCTCAAAAGAGTACTGTATAGAAGTCTTCAATCAACTCAGAGTCTTTGCTTCCTAGGAGCATATGAGATCCCCACATGAAAGATTCCCTTGAGGACTCTGCTGAGACTTTACCCTTAGAAGAGATCTAGGATTATTGATTGGTGAAAGGGCAATGACAGCAGTTAAAAGCTGTGCTGATTTCTCAGTGTTATAACTACTCATATTATTGTGATGCAAATAGCTTATACCAAACTTTAGGAGTGCTGAGAAGATATTTATTTCTGTTTAATAAGTATATGAAGCTCTTATTAGGGGTCAAAGTACAGGGCCTTGCCTGCTAGCGTAGGGACATCATGGGTTAGAGGAGCCAGTATTGCCATCTCATTTGAATGAATCATGGGTATATCTCAGCTAATTCTCATTTTCTGACCGATAGAGATCTGTTACATCACACACATGGGATTATGGTTCTGGGGTACACACTGGGCTCTTAAATGCTTTTGGGTTGCTGCAGTTTTGTTGGCATTTCTCCTAGAGAACAGAGTCTATTAGCTAGTCTACCTGTTTGTTGGCACAGGATCTCACAAGCTAACTGACTTCTCAGGTACTTTCTCATGTTACCACTGGCTCTTCCAGATATGACAGTAGTTTCCATGGACTCATCCTCTGGCATCATATTTCCAGATGAGGCACAAGGAAGGTAATTGACTTACAGACAATCATTATGGGGGGTGGGGTGTCTTTGTGATAGGGTGGATCTTGTAATTCATTTTTATAATTTATAATTTAATAAGGATAATGTTCCAAAGATCCATAAAAATAAAACATTAATTTGTACCACAAGAGTAATTTGATCAGCTAGCACAATTAAGAAAGAAGGACAAGTTTCAGACAGATACATCTTCCTACATGGTGATAATGAGCACATAGGATTAAGTCTTAGAAGAAATTTATGCTTAAGATGACAACCCACTGGTGTACAGGAAATTTCTTGATGGAGGTGGGATTCTTTTATAGAAAGGCAGTATCACCCTGAAGGAAGGAAAATAAATGGGATTGACAGCAAATTTGCAAAGTAAGATAAGACCAAAGTTCAGAAAACTTTTCATATAAGTGCTTTTACATAAACTTTAACTATTGATCCCCACAGAAGTAGATCTGGATTCAATGGTGTTGATCTCTATCCTAGTGATGTACTGATGAGTTTTTGAGGCTGTGCTTTTGGAAAGGGCAGCACCAATTCAGCAATGTTCTTTATATCTCTTAGTTTCTCTTCAGGAGACACATCTGTGATTTAAAAATTCCTGTGAACTCTCCTGAGTCAACCAGGAGACAGACTGTTCTTCCAAGAGGTGCCTAGCACCAAAATGTGTGGGCTATCTGGGATCTGAGACTTCATGACGGTTTTTGTTATGTTCTGGCTCCAAACCACTTGTTTTCTTTACTTTTCAATTACTTTCCATTGCAGGGCACAATGTTAGTTCATCTCACAGGAATTTGTTTACTGTTTTCCACTATTTCAAGCCTGTTTCCTGGTTAGTTTTAAACTTGGAAATTACCTTTTTCCACATAGACACATTTTTCCCCCCTACCTAATTCTGATTAGATACTGTTTTTTCCACTTTTTCTTTACTCCCATAAGTACCATTACTATTGACTGAAGAACAGCTGCCGCTGGCTTGTAGCTGTATTTTTTGTTATGTTTGAAGGTCCTCTTCAGTTAAGAGGGTGTCTTCTTGGCTGGATGCTGACCAGAAATAACTCAGTGTAGTAAAAGCAGGGAAAATAAGCCAGGCATTTTAAAGGGCACTCTTGATGTGGTTTGTAACTTAATTTTCATTATCTTGGGTCTGTGGGAATATGCTGTCAGTTTAAAATCTGGTTTTATTCCCTCCTTTTCCACCTACCCCCTTGACATCTTGTTTTACTTATTTTTCTTCCTGCCTTTCTACGCTGTTTTCTTTGCCCTCTCACCTTCCACCCCCTCCTGCCTTAATGATATTTTCTAATCATTATGGGCTGTATCCAGGACAAAGGATTTGATTTTGTGGTGTAGCTCTAACAAGGCTACAGAGTGGGATGTTTAAATGGATTGGCAAAGCAGCACAGTCAGTATGGAAGATATATAGATTTTTCATCTACTCTTCTACCACTGTGTTTCCAAACATCTTTAAATTACATGTTTTTTACAGGGATTAAACCTGCCAAATAGATGTATCAAATTGACAGGATTCTCTCTCTTGCCTCTTTCTGCTAATCAGTGGTGCTTACACCAAGGCTAACATAGAGGCANTAACTCACTCCCTTCTAATTATTATAATTTTGAAATTAAAAGGCTCTCAGGCAAAGATATGAGAATAGGAATATCATTTGTTTACTAGCAGGAAAGAAAAAGACAACAAACTGTAACTTAATCAGAAAACTAAAATAAAATGCAGTAGTACAAAAAGGTTGTAGACAGAGTCAGGATACAACCTGACACCCTGTTGGTCAGGGTGATGGTAGAAGTCTGATTAAATGGTGGCTGCAGTCCTCCTGAAGTGACAGGTGTGGTTCAGTTGAAGCGGTGATCCTCTAGAAGGGTGTAGTCCTCCTCCAAACATCCAGTGGTGGTGTAGAAAGGGCTGGTCTTCCTCTGGAGATCCAGTGGAAAGGTTGGATACTGTGTTCTAAATCTTGGATTTTATTCAGTTGGAAATGCCTGGCTCCTCCCCCTGGGTGGAGCCTTTCACAACGGGATGATACAATTTCATCAGTCACTCGAAGGCCCATTAACAGAAGATATCTTCCTGGACAAGGGTGGGTGGTGGAAGAGACAAAGAACATTGCCCCACCTGGTTCCAACAGAAGGTTGACACCCCTGGCCACATCCTGGCCCATTGACATTGCAATCAAAGACAAAATGGCCCATTAACAGAAGACCAGGATGGGTCTTGGGAGATAAAGAACACTGGTTCCCACAGATGGTGATAGAATACACCTGCAACCTAAAACAAATCTTAAAGGCTATACATTGCTAAGGGAAGCTAGAAAAGAAGGAATTTAAGAGCCAGCTCTGTTGTCTGTGCAAACAAAATTCTCAGCACCTTCTGGGAGAGCCCTGGATAGACATGCTGTGCCATGCTGATGATGTATCGTCACACTGCTGTGAGCATGATGGAGTACAGAAGTGGAACCAGGCCCTGCATTGTCAGAACACCTCAAGGTTAAGTGTAGCACAAATCCTAGCAGCCAACAGGAAAAGCTCTGCTGGAATATTGCACAGTAGCAGCTGGAAGACATTACATTACAATTAGAATTGGCTCCTAGTCTAAGACTGGTTTGTTTAAGATCTGAGTGGGTGCTCATCATGCTCACAGCAGTGTGATGATACATCTTCTCTACTTTAGTAGTAAAATATTTTAAATAATAATGCAGTTTAAAATACACAGTATTTTAAATACTCAGACTACAATAAATGATTTTATTATTCACATCATACATACTCACACTATAATATATGATGTCCCATCCCACTTGGGAAGGCAAACATTTAAAAACTGTGGAATAACATACACACACTTCAGATTAATTTAACATTTTCTCTGGCTCCACTAATTTTCTACTTTCCAAATATTGTTTACATTCTAAATATATAGACAGAAAAACAAATCGGGAGGGCTCTAAGGGGTATGTTTTCCTGTTCTAAGAATATAAGTCACATAGTGCATCCCAAAAGCATGATCAAGATTTCTTTAGCAAAAGAAGGTTTTTTTACTGTAAAAATAATTACAGTGAGAGATGTGTCAGTTAAGGACAGGTGGTTTTATGCAACCAACTGTATCTATGTGTATATAAACCAACCTGCTTCCAAGAACTGTATCTGACTCTGTGTGTGCAAACTGTATGTGTGAAATGGGAATTACTATTTTAATAATTAAATTCAATTCCTGTCTGTCTGCCTTGAAAGCATGCAATTATGACCAGAGCTTGAGCAAGTGTTCTGTGTTGCTTCTTCTGGAGCAGAGTTAGAAGTACCCTGGACCTCCTAACCTGCATTTTTAAGAGCAGAGTGCCTGGGGATTTAACTCATGCTCTATGTCAGACTCTGACCTTATACAGTCATATTCCTAAGAGACAGCCAAGACTGAGCACAGAATGAAAACTGTCATGTTCTGGAAGGAGAGACTCATTGTAGTCTCATGTCATGGTGGGCACATGGTAGGCACAGAGGAAATAGTTGTAGCTAAACTAATTCAAGCCAGTAGGCATCTCAAAAGGGAAAATACTTCTCCCTTCAGTGGAAAAAGGGTTTGAGAACAGGTTTGGTTCTGGAGAATGTTTTTCTTGGATTGCAAATACCCAGTTCTCAGTGGCATTTATCAGATTGCTGGCTGCTCTTTAAACTTATACACTGCAATTGAGGTGATATATTTGATTTAAGTCTTCTCTTTCTGCAGCTTTAATGTCTGGTTTCTTAGCACATCTCTTATTTTTTCAGATGTACTTTCTTGTGCACAGAACATTTAAGTTATGCTCTGATAAATGTCTGGGGGTTTATATTTTGTACTTCAAGGTATTTATTTGGTTTATACTTGCATTTTCTTGGACTGCCATTAATTTAAAGTTTTATGTATTTGCTTAAAAATGAAATGTATTAGTCAGTGATGTGACAGCTTGAATTCTACTTTATTACACGTAGGTGGAGCTGGCAAAATCACATGATTATATTGATCTGAGCTGAAGTTTGGGTTCAGTTTTAACCTTTGACATACACAGAGATCCTGCTGATTACAATGAAAATTATGTATATGCAGCCAAGGCTCAGCATTTGGCCTTTGGTCAGAATGTGTATTAGATTTTGCTTTTCTCTGGAAGCAGAAGTTATGTCAAAAACCTTGCCTATTTCAAACTTGTTTACTTTTGCTTGTCTAAAGGGAGTTTGTTCCCATCATCTGACCCCACCTGAGAGTCATAGAACTAACTTCTTACTTTGCCAACTGTAGTTCTCCCAGATTGCCAGTACTTTTGCATCAGTGATGAGGAGAGGTCACATCCCCTTGTTGACACAAAGACGTGCCTTTGCAATGCAGCCCAGCGATGACACAGGTGACACTGTCTGTCTCTTTCACAAACAGAAGTATTACGTCAGTTCTTATTGGAACATCCCCCCAGTCAGGCACCTAGTGAAAAACAGTGGTTTAGCTGTTAGATGGTACTTAGCTCTGTTTATACAGGAACTGTTAAACTAATTTAACAACAACATATTTAAAACTGCCACTTTGCACAATGGAACCAAAAAGCTAAAAATGGCTAAAAGTAATCTTAATTTGAATTGCCTAAACAGAGCTGGCCAGATTTTTTTAGCATTTATTTTAGTGTGATTCCAACAGAGTGCACAGAAAGTTGAAGGTGAGATAGAGTTTTCTCATTCTGATTCCTGTCAAAGGCACAGCAAGAAATTTCCTGTACTGAGAGCTTACATTGTCTGAAGTAAAACCAGAAAAAGTTGTAGGGTAAGAAAAGAATTGCTGCACAGTTGCTGAGGTAAAAATCCCAGGCAAAGAAAGAAGAATGATTTGCTTGAAGTTTACCAGAGGTTGTGGGGTTCTGAGGACCTCTGCTCACTGCTTCTGGACAAAGCACAATAATATTTTTCCATTCAAGTTTTGCTCCTTGAAGTAACATTTAACAGTGTGCATGGCAGAGTATAAATATACGTAAAACCAAATCAAAGTAGTTCAGATCTGCTGTGGTTTGTGCCAAAATATAATGCCTATGCCTCCCACAAGGCAGGTGAAAATAGCTATCCATAATCATAAACTAGATCAACTTTTTAAGTAGTTCTAGAGGCAGAACTGGGACAAACATGAGGAAGAAGGGAATGATATTTAACAGCAAAAATAGACTATGAGTGTTTGGATGAAGTTCTGAGACATCCTTACTTATCTGCTGGACTAAAAGCACCATAGAAAAGGGCTATGTAAAATACTCTAAAGCTTGTGACACAGTCTATATTATACCGATAAAAAGGTATGCATCCCTGGAGATATTTTGTGCAATTTACTATGAATTTTTAAGGTTCTTTAGCTGAATTTATCTATGTGCTTCTGATGTTAGAATAGTCCTTTCCTGTAGCAACCTTGAAGTCAAGTTTTGGAATCACCTGAATTAAAAAAAAAAAAAAACAAAACAAAAAAAACCATGGAGAAAATTGAATTTGAAAGAATTTTGGTGCTTATATGTAAGTATTTAGATATGTATGTACAAGACTTAGGTTCATGGAAAGTAGACAGCAAGGATTGTAGGGCATTATCATTTAAGGAGGTAGTGCTCAAAGAGGATTCCTTTTCTATATGAGGAGAAATTTTCTTTCTGAATTTTTAAGTTGTGTGGGATTGATTAATTTATTTGGTCTTTGCATTCTACTTGTGCAGCCAAAATGATGGCTGCATACCTTCAGGAAAAATTCTCATTGTCATTTGGTAGGATCACTTCCCTGATTTTCCTCATTTAAAACAGTTCTCCTTTATAAGATTAGTTGGTTTAATTTTTTGTAAGAAAGAGTTCAAAATTGGAAGACAAAATTGCTGTCTAAGTCTTCTACTCCAAGTTCTCTTCTCCCACTGTGCTCCCAAAATCTTGTGCATATGAAGTCTGAAAATGGTAATTGTTTGAGGTTTTTTTTCCAAGAACTGAAACAATTATTGGAGAAATGTAGGTTTAATGTCATGATAAAACCCTGTGGAACACTACAAAATAGCAATTACTACTGAAAGCTTGATAGTTAGGTCGTGAAGAGATCTGCTGGCATCTCTGTTGAGAGGTTGATAAAAACAACAGCTTTGCTAAAGGAACACCTTCTTAATTAGGCTGGATTCCGGGAACAGAATGATGTCAGGCTTTTTTGTCAGACTATCAGAGTCACGTTCTCCCTAACAGTTTAGAAGTTTAAAAGATCGTGAAGGATGAGAAGATCTGTTCTGTGTCAAGTAATGGAGGGGCACCAGAACAGGTGAAAATCATTGAGAAAAAGATGGGCCTCTTTCAGAGTTTACACACTGAGGATTGTGGCAAAACTACTGGGCATCCAGAGGACAAAATGTCACACAAGTTTTTGTCAAAATGGTGGATGGGACATGTAAATTTATGAGTAGCTTACTACTCTCTTTTTGCTGTTTCCCTCATTTTTTTACTGTCTTTTTATCTTTTGAAAGATAATCATCTTGATATTTCTGTGGATTAAATTTGGCATGTCAGAATATTTGGAAATATTAAATTAGATAAATGGTCTCATACCAGAGAGACAATTCAAATACTAATGTAGCCATAGACTCTTTTTTCCTGGTATATAATTATATGATGAATATTAGGGCTGACTCTGCCTCATTTGCCATATGTGCATTCAAAAAGCCCACCTCTGAAACAAAAACACTTCTAAGTATTTTGGACCATGTAAGTGCCGAGTTATTTCCATGTATTTGAAAGCAAAGTCCAGCATGTTTACCCTGCAATACCCAGGTAAGTGTTTTATAAAATAGTCAAGGCTGGGAGATACTTTCAAGTTCATTAAGTCCAACCATGAATGCAGCACTGCCCAAAACCTCCAAACCTCATCACTCAGTCCAGATCCAGCCTCTTGAACACCTCCAGGGATGGTGATTCCACCACCTCCCTGGGCAGTTCCAGTGTCTGTCCACCCTAACAGTGGCAATATTTTCTAGTATCTAATACTGAATCTGATACTGATTATATAAAATAATTATTTTCTGAATCTCCCTTGTCTCAGCTTTAGCCCATTTCCTCTTGCCCTCTCACTGCAGGCACTGTAGCAGATACAGGCCCCCATCTCACCACAACCTCCTTTCAGGGAGTTGCAGACAGTGATGACATCCCCCCCAGAGCCCTGTCAAGGCTCCCCTTTTGAAATTAGAAATTTAAAAATGAAAGCTCAAAATATTAAAAAAGGTAGAAATAGCAGCTGTTTCATGAAAATGTTGCATAATTTCTTTTAGTAGACAATTATGTATAAATACTACTTAAAAATGTGAAGTAGCTTTTTTGTTAGAAGATGTAAAACCTAAAATACCTGCCATTTTTCTCTGGAATTGTTTTCCGGGGGGTTTTTTTGTTGTTTGTTTTGGTTTTCATTTGTTTGCTTGTTTGGTTTTTTGTTGTTTTTGTTTTGTGGGGTGTTTTTGTTTTCTTGTATAGAAAACAAGGTCTCATTACTTAAGAAGATCTATCTCCTAAAGTTTTCATTTTTGCTGCCACAGAATTTTTATCATAGGAACTCCCAGCACTTTTAATTTTGTTCTTCTTTTATTGAAATTATGTGGGAGGAAACAAAATACCTAATGGAAACGAACCTCTTTGTTAGATGGCATGCCGATGAGGATGGTAGAAATACCTACCCTGAGTTCAGCAGTCAGAGTTGGACTGGAAAAAAAATTATTTTTCTTTCTTGCCTGGCTTTCTGAAACTTAATAATCTTTCAACAAAAGACCTTTTAGATTTTCAGTTATTTGGGACTGAGGAAAAGGTATTCAATTTCACTGTTGGCTCCTTCCAGGCAAAGCTATAATTCAGCAGCCTCCACCAGCATGCAGAAAAAGAGTTGTCAATCAGCAGTTAAATACTGACATGAATAGTGTCTTTGTCAATATTTCTGTTCTGCCTTTGAAAGCACACAAGCCAAAACAAAAAATCTTTTGACAATGTGTGAAAAACAAAACTGAAACGCTTCAACAACCTTTGGCAGCTAGAAAGCTGTCCATATAAAGTCTTAACAATTGAACGGTGTTTGTCAGGTGGAGGAAAGTTTGTGTTCTGAGATTTGACCATCAGGTAGTTCAGCAGTGCAGCTGTGTGTCTCAGAAAAACATTTCTTAGATGTGTCAGTTTGCTGGTTGCGTTTTTATTCACAATCACGAAGCACTTGCTGTCATCATTGTATTCATCTTGAGTGAGTTTCCCTTTTAAAAACATCAGCAAGACACTGAATTTCCAGATCTTCTACTCAGATTTGACACATTCTAAATTCTACCAAATACATCCCCAAGCTGGGTGATTTCCTTACCCAGAAGAATAAGAATTTGAGTTTGTGTTGTTTCCTTTTTACATTCTGAATGTTCTTGGTGTCACAGACTCAGGATTACTCTTTGGTAGCACCAGAAGAAAGCAAAAGGTAAGTCAGGCTTAAATAAAGGGTTGGTTTTTTTTTTTGTGTAATGTCCTAATTCAATTAAATTACGCAAGTGTATCTCCAACTTCAAGTACAGGGATGATTTGAACTATTCAAGTGAAATGCTGCCCAACTTTTGAGATGTTTTGCTTGTTCTCCATGAGTGGCTGCACTGGAGTTGTTAGCAAAGCCTTTCTGAGTGTGAAGTGCAGACAGTGGGATGGAGCCAAAGAAAGAAAGGCAGTAGGAATACAAGAGCTTCACACACACAAAGAATACACTTTTCATACACATAAGTCTAAAATCATCTGCATTGGATAGTGTCAAGGACAGGTATTGCAGAAAATATTGCAGGCTGTGACTAACTAAAGAGCATTGGGACAGAAGTGGGACAGTTATCTTGAGTTGCACAATCACACTTGCAAAACTGAATATTCAGACTTGTTTAGATAAAAGGCTGCATAGGCCAAAGCTGCCAATTTATCTACTGTTTTTATTCTCAGTTGTCTTGTATTTTTACTTTCCCCAGTGATGTCAGGAAAATTATTAGTAACTATGTAGTATCTAGAAAACTCAAAAGCAGCACCACTGCTCAGTCTGCTCAGAAGCTGCTGGGAGTCCAAATTTTCCCAACAAAATGGAACCCAAGACTTTGTGTCCTAGTCCTTTGTCAGAAAACTGTTTTTATTTTAGGGGTTTTTTACAGGATAAACTCACGTAAAACAATTTGGAGGTTTTTTTTTTTTTTTTTTCCCAATCATCTGGCTTCTTTTTTCTATGAGCTAATATCCTTTGCAAGAGCATGTTCATTATAGAACATTTATGTTTTCAGCTGTTACACATAATTAGATCAACAACCTCCTCTGGATAGTCATAGCTCAGATTTACAGCTGATTTAACTTGTTTCTTTTATCTGTAGGTCAGTCCAGATCAGCTCAGCTGACTGTAACCTTCCACTTAGATTTGAAAATTAATTAGTCTTGGTAAAATTCCAGTTTATTTATACTTAACATCGTTTGTATTAGAGCAGCCCTTTTGCCTGCCTCTAGCTTCATATGGTAGGAAGGTCCTCAATTCTGTGATCACTGGGAAAAGAAAGAAATCCCCTAACATCAAGCCAGCAGCACTGGAAATGACAGATAGAAACTCTAGGATCTTTGAAAAATGGGGAATGCAGAACGCCTCTAAGTGGCTGCAGATGCCACAGGGGGATCTCTTTCCCAAAAAGAGATTATTCCAGATTCTTCCAAGGAGATTCTTTTAGAGTGTTGCCCAGAAAGGCTGACCTGGAATGGAGACTAGACAGAAGTAAAAGGATAAAATACATATTCATTAAAAGGCCTCAGTGGATATACCTTGGGCAGTGCAAGAGCCGAGGCAGGGCTACACCCAAGATGAACCCAAAAAGCATGATTAGTCATGAGGTCTCACATTTTTATAAATTTTGGTCCATTAGTATATTGGAGCTAATTGTCCAATTAAAGCTTCAGCTCATAAAGCTCCATCCTCTGTGTTTTTCTCTTAACTTCACTTGTTTATAATTCTTGGGCCTGAAATCCTCATTGATCATCCTTGGTCCCAAGCTAGGCAAGGTATTGTTTTGTCTACCCACTCTGTGAAGAGAGCTTACCACCACCCAATATGAAGCCCAGAACTACACAAAAATAACACAGTGTAGTTATTCTATGTAGTTATTTTATATTATGAAAAATATAAACCCTAAAATCTAAGGCATCAAGAGCATAGTAACAATAAAAATCTTCTGGAAAACTAAGATACATGTAAATATTTAGTGAGAATATTTAGGAGCACTAGCCTGCAGCTTCTGCTGAGGAGAGTACTGATAGCTAGAAAGCAGGCTGGCATAAACCTCAAAATTATGAGGTATAACACATGGTCTTAATTTAAAGCAGATCAATGCAGGTTAGGCCAAACAGGAAGAGAGAGATGTAAACTTTTAGAAAGAAGTAATTTCCAAACTCTGCCTGAGAACATAAGCATGTAGATACATGGAGAGATACATACAGAAACATTTAGCATACAAAGGGAAGCCTAAATTGTTGGGCTTTAGATCACATTCTGTAAATATGTGTATTGCCTGAGTCTGTTGTTTGTCATGGCAGCAGGGATAATTCCAGCCAGCCCTCACTAATGTAGTAAAACTGGTGTCTTGTAACGAAGAGCCTAAAATAGCTGAGGAAATCTTATTATTTATCCTGGTGTAATATTCTTATTGTGGCGATCAAAAACCTACGCTTAAATTTTGAATTTGCAGTCAGTGCTTATGGCAAAATACATTTTTTCTAGATCTTTGTCTAGGATGTGTAGTTATTTTCTCCACTGAAATCAGTGAAGTAACAGTGACCTAAGTCATCTGAGCTTTAATCCTTCCTGTGGCTGGAAGCCCAGTGTTTCCTTCCAAATCTTTGAAGTAGCAGGAAAAAAATGCATTAGGCAGAAATTACACTTCACTTTTTAACCAAAGACCATTTCTTTTGNTCATTAATTAGTGTATATATGAATTAGTGAACACCTACCAAAGCTGATACTGCAGCTGAAATGGTAATCAATTATATAGCAGAAGACCATTTGGGTTATGCATGCATTGCCAAGTAGGATAACACCATAGGAGTGGATCTATGAAGAAAAACAATTAATGGGTATTCCCCAATACATTAATTTCAGTAATTTTTACTTTAGATTGAGCATGCTCTCATTCTGTTGCTCATTAGTGGCTGAAGCAGTCCAGGGGCACACCTTCTGGGTTGGAGCTACCTGCAGGTAGTCAAGATAATATATATGCCTTGAGAGCTCTCTGTAGCACAGTAGGAGGGAAAAATTGAGAGGTTTTCTTCACAGTTGTGCTTCTAGTCTCACCCACAGTGCAGTATAGAAGGATGGTTTATCACTCTGTCCTGAAGATAAGCCATCACTTTTCCATACTGCAGTAAGTGCAGTCTGTGCATGGTCTTGCAAGTTCTTCCTTTGTTAAAAGTCTTCCTACTGGATTATAGGTAAGCTTGCTAGCAAAAGGATTGTTTCTGAGCTGAAGTAAAACATATGTGGTGCATATGAAGAAGAGTATTGTTTACACTCTTCTGAGGCTTTCCAGAGATCAGCTGTTTCTTATTTTTCAAGTGTAGTGAAAAGGAGACAAATCTGGCAGAAAAACTCAGAGGGGGTGATAATGGCTTAGAATTTGTGTTCCCTTCTTCAGGCAAGCTGATTGATTCAAAGAACTTGAAACTGGAGCTGGGCAAGCTCTCTGAGGCAATACAAAAGTTAGGGTGATTGGAATTGCCAAAGTACTGACCAATATATTTTTATCTGGAGAGAAAAATACTAAGCTATGAAGATTTATACATTTCTAGTTACATACTTTCATTTTTGATGTGCCCAAATGACCAACATCACTTTATTTTTCACAAAGCAATAACTTCTCAAATCACAAGGCAGACACTGATTTGCAGTCATTAAAGCAATTAATCGGTATGCTTATTTAACAATAGTACTTCCTGGAATAAATCTGAAACCAGTGTTAGCCCCAGCATCACAGTTGGTGAGAGCACTTTCCAGAGGGTAGCTGGAGGTGGCCCTGACAGCTGCACTGAACTGTCATGCTGCACATTCCATGGTTTAAACAGTAATTTATTTTGCAATCCCTGCATCATCAATTCTGGGATGTTTGTCCATAATGTTTAATGTTTAAAGAGGTCAATATTTAAAGAGACCTGTTTTCAGCAAATAAAACCTCTTCATTGCTTTAAAGTTAATATGTCACACACTCTGATGGTGATACAGAACAAGAACTGTCACCCACAAAGTGTCAGTGCCTCAGTTAAGACAAAAAATTATGCTGCCAAGAGAACCACTTGTGGAAAAGACTATTTAAAACTTCTGACGCAGTTTCTGAGCGTCTTAGTAAAGTTCACCAGAGCTGAAAGGAAAAACTCAATTTGTTAGTCCTATTCAAGACTAGCAAGGGAACAAAAAAGGGTGAATAGCACAAAACAGGCTATATAGGATTTGCCAGTGTAGAGAAATCTGCTGCTCTGCCTTTGTCTGCAAGGCAGTGTGGGAATAAGCAGGCATGTGTATTGGCAGACCGTGGGACACGCTGCTGCTCCCAGCAATGCCTGCAAGAGCTTACACAATGTCTTCTCTAGGACCTCTGCTTTGAAATAGCATGGTCATGCTTGGCATCGAAGTTCCCAAAGGGATGCTGGAATAACCAAAATAGCAAATTTGTGGGTTGTGCTGCCCACAGGGGAATGTGATGGCAATGAAAGCTGGTACTGTAAGCACAGAAGTCACAACTTCAACAATATGAGCAAAGAAGTAAAGGCCTGGTGGATTCCTTTCCTGTGCTGGTGACTTGAGGTTGTCAAGCTTTGCATCTGCTAACTCTGCTGCTTCTAGATCATCCCCCTCTGCCTGACAGGACTTTCTGCTGCCAACGTCTGCGACAGCAATGCTGGGAAGTACAACCTGCCCTCCCTCTCCTCCCACACAGAGGAGGAGAGCTGCCTTAAACAGCAGATGGGCAAAAAAACTCTGGGTAAAATCCATAATGGTCAGAGTGTCAAAGACCCTTATGCACCTATCAATTGAAACTCTTAGAAAGATTAGTGAGATGACTTCTAAATTTATATCATTCGTTACATAAATACAAACATAAAATTTATTCTGACTTGGGTAAATTCACACCTACAAGCAAAAAGAATAATAATTCCACTGTTTAGGAAAAGCATCCCTTTAATCTAAAATTAGTTTATTTAAAGTCTCAGGTTAAACATCTTGATGGGGTGTATTTGTTGTGCAAGCACAAACTGTATCGGAAATATTATTATAATTTTAATTTTTCTGATTTTTTAGAAGCGGTGGCCCTTTGTTTCCAAATATCCTATGCCATTATGGGAAAAGAGGAGATGTTAAAAAACATACTGGCTCTTCTTGATGGAAGTTTGACATTTTAAGCTGGTGTGATTTTCACTTACTGAAAATCACACCAGATAAAACCTTTCCTTGGGCAGAGACATTTTTGTTTGTTTGTTTAAAGGGAGGACAAAATACAGCTTAACATCTCTAAGTACCATTTCTAAAGAAATGGGGGATGTAGTTTGTGTCGCTGACCCAAACTTTGCAAGCTAGGTCCTCCATAGTCCCTAAAGACATCAATAATTTCATGTAAATAGAAAAGAGAAATAAACAATACTTATAAAATAATCTCAATTCTCAGGTCTCTGCACTCTCTCCAGACCTAAAAAGGCTGTGAAGTCAAGGCAAACTGCCAAGAGTTTCACACCCAGTGCTGAACTGGCATAGAGTCAAAGGTTGCTCCTTGCATTTGGATGCCAAAACAGTGTATTGCTCTCACTACTGGCTTTTACACTTCCTTTTACAAAGCTAGATACTTTGCAATCTTTGCCTCTTGTTCAAGCTTTCACTGCTTGCTTTTCCAGGTTTTCCTTGAGTGCTAATCTTGCCGGTGGTAAGAAAGCATCTTGCACACTAAAATATTCCTCTTCAGTAGTAGTTGTTGATGTATGTCCCTCTTCTGCAATGGGAAGCACATGCTTCAAGTGTTGCATGCTCTGTATCTCTCAGCAGTATCAGCCCAGTGCTATTCAAGCCTGCTCTTTGGTCCACATTCACCATTCAGCCAGAGTCAACCCCCAGAGGAAGTCAACCAAGCACAGAGTCACACCCCCCCACCCCCGAGGTGCTGCCTCAGTCCAAGCTCCACTGATGTGTGTGATGGAGACAGACTGCTCATTCTTAGAGCCCCCAAACACATCCGGGCTTCCACTCAGACAGGAGCATGCTGTGTGCAATACTGCTCTGTCAGGGCAGTAACACTGCACAAATACACTCGGTGACTGACCACTGCAGTTAAAAAAGCCACATGCCACACCAGCTAGGATCTGTTCCTGATCCCTGGTCACAAGTAATGTCTACCCTCAGAAGATACCATATTGGTACAGCGAGATGTTTGACCCGTAACTTGCAAGCATACTTTTGGGACACCAATTAGTAACTAATAATTCACAAACTTCACTTTAGGCTCAGAAAGGTTCCTGCTGAACAGTATTAAATGCTTGGGGATCAGTCCTATGAGGGATGCTTTGAGCTCCCAGATCTGCCTAAAGTTCTTTTCTTTTATAAATGTGTATATGTATCAAAGCACCTGTCAAAATGGCAGACTGGCACCCTGTCAGTATGTGATATTATGGCACTTTATTATTAGAGGCTGTGTTTTCTGGGAAAAGCAAGGCTCAATCACAAAAAACTCAATGTAACATTATTTCTTGTTGAATGTCCAAGTGGCCACCAGAAGCAACCAATACAACTGAGCGGATGTCTCCTTGTACCAGTGCATAATTAACTGTGGCAATGGGGGGAAAACCACTGCAGCCTGTGGGGAAGTATACAATCTCTGTTCTCCTGAGCAGTTCTCAGCAACACAGTAAAAGGAACACACACTATAATTAATGATTCACACATTTATAACTCTTGACCTTTGTTAGCCAAAACGCCTAAGTAAACCAATTTCTACACTTAAATTTCTTGTAGCACCTGTGAATAAGGCGAGTGTTAAAAAAAAAAAAAAAAAAAAAAGAAAAAGAAAAAAAAGTTGGGCTGGAAGAATAACTGGTTTAGTTCTTTAAAGTAACACAAAGTGGGAATAAAGGGTCAGATGGAGTTAAACAGCAAGGCAAGCGGTAACAGCTAAAAACAAAATGTAAAAAGCTATTCTGCTTGTGTTGCACACTTAAATTTTGCAATGATAACGAGTTGTTTGTTTATCTCATCCAAGAAACTGTTTCTTCATTTCATGTTACAGAAAACAGCTGACTAGGTGAAAAGGGTTGATCAGTAATTTTGAGGATTATAACTACATTACTGAACTGGTTCCAAGTTAATGGTCATTAAAAATCTGTTATCTTTGCAGCAGTTCATTGGACAGAACACAGTATTTTGACTATTTCCAACTCTTAGGATAGCAGGCACGTCTTAAAAGAATATATATAATATATGTGTAATATATACAAGCTCTTTGTAATCACTACCTTATTTGGCTTTATTCACATGTTAAGTGAAGAAAGTCTGAAATTAAATTTTAAGCTCTTGAACAAGAGCAGGACTTCTTTTCTGAGTACGTCTCACTGAAGTTCCTACAGCTTATAGCTAGATTTTTGTCTTATGACAGCAATGTATGCTTCCTATTTTGTAGTAACATAGCAAAATGATAGTTTAGAAGCCTGTTTGTGTCAGGCTAGCAAGGAAAAGCCAATGAAGAAGCAATGTTATTAAAAGAAATGGTGTATCCTTCACTCTCAAGAATCCAGTGCTCTTTTAAGGGCCAGTGAAGAAATTCTTCCCACTTTTAGCAATCTGCTTCAGAGGCCAAAAGTAAATTGGGATCCATAAGCACAACAGATTCCTGTAGCTCCACCTATTATCTGTTACTGCCAGATCAAAGCTTTTAACTGAGTAAACCAATTCATGCTTCTATATTTGAATCAAATATGCTTGACAGTGCACACCCTGCAGATTAAAAAAAGGTGCTTGATCAGCATAAATGCATGCCTTGTGCACAAGAGCCCAGAATTTCACTGGAAAAATGCTGCAGCATTTCATCTGGGGAAAACAGCTGTTGTCTAGGTCACCAGTGATTTGGCAGGTAGTTCCCAGGTGGACACATTAGGTAAGCACAGAGGCCAATAAAGCAATGGCTGCTGGACGACATTGGATCCATATGGCTGCAGAAAGGGTCAGAAAATGAATTGTTAGAGAGGTTTTATGGGGGAGTGGAAGGATGCTTGTTATATCACCCTGAAAAGTGTGACATATAACCAATGAACATGGGAGCTTGCTCGGCAATTACTCAGAAGCAAAAGAGTATTACTGTGGCTTCCTACATAGAGAGACATGATATAGATAAGCATTTGTGTCCCCTCCAAGATTTTTCCTAGGACAATTTATTTTTGAAGACAATTAATAGCTATCCAAACAAACAAACAAACAAACAAACAAAACCCCAAACCCTCCACTCCCAACATTTAAAATAACCTAACCAAGGTTATTTTTCTCTTCCAAAATATATTTTTGCTCTTCTCTATTATGGAGTCACTATTTCCTTTGTTCTTCTCAAAGGAAAGACATTTTTCTCAATGCTCAGGACACAAAAAGTCAAGAGGTTCTTAATTTCTGAAGTGAATTAATGCAGACTTAAGGCTAATTTAGAAACAAACTTTAGAAACAGCAGTTTCTCTCAAGCCAGTTGCCCTAGGACACAAAGATCTAGTGTTCTTCACTTTAAGGACTGAGAAGCAAGGAATGGAAGAAAGAAAAGAAAGGAAAACCTGTCTTTAATTTTACTTATGTATTATTTATATATTTCCTTAAGTAGAAGCCAAACAATGTAATCTAAAGCACTTCAGAACTGTGTTCTTTGGTTTTAATTGGCTGCCAGTTAAGATCCTCAACTAACCTGAGTCTCCATGTTGTGCTCCAATCCAGCTCTTCAGTGCTTTAAACACTGTTTTGCTACTGTAGTTTATACCTACAGATATTGCACCCACTTGGTATTTAGGCATAAAATCTGGTCTAAAGGCATCAATAATTATTTTTCTACTTCCTTTGAAGGCTAAATTTTACTTACAGATTGTTGAATTACTGTTACGTTTGGTTTGTTTTTGTTAAACAGGGTGTAAGATGCAATTAGATGCTATATATCACATTAATATTTCTGATTACTCCATTGATAACTGGTTGCTTATGTCTGAGTTTTTAAAATTGTGTGATATGAGAAAANCTGTTTCTAGGTATGCAACAACAGTTGCAAAAGCCATATCAGCAGGACAGAAGAGCATCATACCAGGAAAATGAGCAACTAACCCCTGAAGACCTTGCTCTTCATATGTTGGAAGAGTACCTGAAGGTTCAGGAATATAAACATTAACCTAACATATTAAAATCCATCTTCCTTGGAAATGTGACTCTTCTCAGGAAAATCTGATTTTGCAGTTGTACACCTTGGAATAAGTGATTTTTTTTGTATTTTCCCATTAATGTACACAATCATCCTATTTTCTAGCTGTACTAAAGATTTCTCTTGTCCAGTGGGACAGTGGTTCTTTCTTTCTTTTTTTTTTTTTTTCAGCAAAGTAGGGGGAATACCTTCTTCAGATTGGAAGTATATGTATTGGTATAATATAACACAATTTAAGAGATAGATCTTCTTGAACAATACCAGTATATAAAATCACTGCTCTGGATCACTAAGTTTTATTAGAAATTAGCAGAGCAGGATCCTTCTTTGCCCAAACTCACAATTTCTGATTACTTTATTTTCTCCATCTTTCATTAATATTTCCATTTTGCAAAGCAAGCATCAACCTGCTCAGCTTGGCACAGATGCAAATGACTTAGCAATTGAAATACAAATGTCCCATTATATAACTGCATTTGCTTCCTATTTTAATCAGTGCAGCAAATTAGTAACTGTATAAAAATGCAATTTAAAAATCTGCTGATATGAAAGCATGATAGAGAAACCTTCACTTTTGAAATACCACTGCCCTCCAGCCAAATACATCATGTTCAGTGCTATAGTTCTTGTCTGTAATGACACACTATCTAGTTTACCTGTTTACACTCTTAGAAATGTGCTGAGTTGTAGTTTTGTGCCCTTTTGAAGAAGCAAGAGAGGACAGAATGTGATGCCTTCATTTGGGTGACCTCTGCAGGTGCAAAGATGATCAGTTTGCTGCATTACAGGTACCATGTATTGATCCATATAGCCATGGGAAAATGTAGCTATCTTCACACTCAAGATCCTTTTAGACTGGGGGTAGCTGACCTCACAGTGAAAGAATTAGCTACTTCTAGAGAAAGAAAAAAGGTTCTTTTCCTGCTTGTATTTATTTAATTTTCTTGGACAGATGATTTCAAGACTACAGATTTTCCTCCATGTAACACTGATAAAATAGAAAAGTCTTGTCGAGGACTGCCATCGTGGATAACTCTTCCCCTCAAGTTATGGATCATATTCTAAATATCAGCACAAGGAGGAAAGGCATGCATGTCCTCTGACATACACAAAAAGTTAAAAATTATCAACAGCTAGTGGCAATTGACAGAGAGATACCAACACCTTTGCAAAAGAAAAAAACACATATACTTTATGGGGGGAGTAATTTAATACAGTTCTCTCTCTAGTTTTTAAATTTCATATTATGAAAAGTATTACTCTCAGTTTCAGGGCTATTCTATTACTTTTCTAAACCCAAAGCTGCTTCAAGAATGCAATACATGCATATTTAACATGCTTACTCCAGGAAGGAAACAGGAGGTTTTTTGTTTTCATGTTCTCTCACTTTTTTCAGCACCTAGTATATTAAAAATGTACAAATGGAAAGGGTATCCATGAATAAAAGATTCCATCTGTTCTGTTTCTCACCAGAACTACATGTATTGGTGTCCAGACCTGCAATAAGGATGATAACTACAATTTTTGTAGGTACAGCCCTACAATTTAAAGTCCTCACGAATTAGTAATACCAATCCAGAGAGATAAATTCTAACCCAGAAAAAATAGCAGAATATATAGTATAAGCATCTAAATTCCATGGAAAAAAAAAAGCACATGGGTTCATTGCAACCTCCTTACAGCTTTTTGTACAAAGTTCTTTAATATCAACATCAACATTTTGCAATGTACTATAGGTGTAATTTTTAAAGTCCTCTGGAATTAAAATGCTGCCACATGTGACTTTCAAAAGTGGAAGCAGTATTCTAAACTAAGCCCCTGAATTTCTTAAAATATTTTGTTTTCTCTGCAGTGTTTCCTGATGTCAACTTTCAGTTTCATCTAATGTAGAAAAACTGTTGTCAAAATCCTCCCTGTACCATGGTACATTATTAAGCAAATGAAACTCATACTACAACACTAAACTAGATCTTGGTTTTTATTTCTACATACAACTTTAATTGTTACATACTTCTTAAAACATAGAGAGCTTTCAATCTGTCTTATTTTTGCACTGAAAATATGTCACCCTAACTAGTACAAAGATGCCAAAAAATAAACTGCAGTTCCCAGCACCAAGATGATCTACATGCACTTAGAACTTTAGAATAAAAATATGTCCTAGCAAACTGACCTTTGTTACTGCCTCTCACTCATCTTCAATGGCATCCTAACCTTTCTTCTTCTGCCCAAAAGCAAATCTAAGTGTTGAAGCAAACCCTTGTATTCTTGGTCTTGTCTCCCTATCACAACCACTTTAGAAGTCTCCCCTCTCTGCTTTAAAATGCCTCTATCACACCAGACCAGGTTTGTCAGATTATCTGTTTACCACTTTTGGTAACAAAGCAAATTTACCTTTTGCACTGAAAGAACCTGTGAGCATCTGGGACACAAAGTATATGGCAAAATTATCAAGTAGAAGCATCCTTTGAAGGCAGCTATAGGTATATGTGTAATTTTACAGACTGGCAAAAGGACACCATCTTTCCCTGTCTGTGATCAACTACCAGCCATCATCAAAGATATTAATATGTAATTCAAAACACAGATGGAAATCTCTCTGGTTTCATAGTCCATACCGGTATAAAACCTGGTTATCTATTAACCTAACCCAGTGATAGCTACCTGTCTTATATGAATGCAATAGGTCCTGTGGAGTAGACAAGACCTTACAAAGAATAAACATTACAAGTTTAGGTGGATTACTTATGCAAATAATTTGAAAATATTCTTAGAAGAGCCAGATGAGATGATAACCCAAGAAATTACAGGAAGTGGAAACAGAAAATATGAGACTGGAATAAAAGACTTAAAAGAGAGAAAGGAAGCTGGTTTGATTCTTCATCAATGTTATTATTTTCCCGTGCTCAGAATCCAGTAAAGAGCAGCAGCAACAACAACCAATCCAGAAAAGCCTGACATCATGCTTAGTCTTTCTTTCAAAAAATATTCCCCCCCATCATTGCCTGGGGGATGTCCTCATTCATCTCATTCATCAGATTTTAAGAAAGAACTTGCATTACTGTTTTCTCCTCACAAAGTGGCAGATGAGCTGATTGTAATATCACCTCTAATATGAGCTGGTTTTGTACTTCCTCACAGGTGTTTGTCTTCCATATGACTGACAGCTGAAGCCAGTTCAAAATGGATGATTAAGGCTGCAACAGGTACAAAGCCAAGTTTTCTCATGGATTGCCTTCTTCTTCCTGCTGTGACCCATGTGGCTGGCAGCACTTTGTCATAGTGGAACAGAGGCTGCTGGAAGGGAATTCTTCTTAAGCAGACTGGCTTTTGTTCAGTTTTGACTCAGGCTTCCAGCCCAAACTCTTGAGCAATCTGCACTGAGAAAGCTCTCTGTGTCTGTGTATAAGGTCTGTGTTGAGCTTCTTTTTTTAATTTTTTTTTTTTTTTTCTCATTTGAGTATTTTGGTTGGCTGGTTGGTTGGTTTTTGTTGCTCTTTTCTAGAGGCTTCTAGTTAGAACCAATCTGTGGTACAGAGAACCGTCTTCTGAAAGACTTGTTCTGAGCTGAGGATCTTCATTAGCAACCTTATGCTACCACATTCTTTGAAATTTACATGAAATTAGACTTTAGATTAAGATGCAGATTAAATTATTCTTAGATTTCTATACCTATATTTATTTATGTGGGCCAATTGAAGAACAAATCAGGGAGGCATACTACATTATTTCACTTCTAGTCTATGAATTAGTTCCTCTTTTTTCTCTGTACAAATGAGTGAAAGAGATGGAGCTTATATTTAAAATTTTTCTTTCTGAAAAAGGAGCACACAATTCAACAGCTCATTTTCTGTCACAGCCATAATTTCATCATGTGAAATCCAAGGTTGCTGTATGTTCTAAACTCTAAGGCATGTTCTAATTCAGCATGTTCCTCATCTTTTTGTGGACATGCAAGATGCCAAATAGTTTTATGGGGTTTACTAATCCTTTTCCATTTCTCTTAGTATTACTTCCATAATTCAGTATGTGCAATGTCTTTGCACAAGTCTACAAACTGAGGCACTCTTAGCAATATAAATTTTTGGGTTCACTCAGCAGCACAATGTTCACCAAGCATTTGGTGTAATTGTTGAAGGAGTATCCCTCTTTCATTTTTATATTGATGACTCCTGTATGTCTGTTAGAAGTTGTCATCACCTCTCAGGCAAATTCAATGCATTTCTTGTCAGCCTTTACCTGACAGCTATTTTTGTTGGATGCTTTGGCTAATCATATAAAAACTATATTTCCCTTTTGCCACAATATACGCTTTGCAGACCCCTCACTTCTTATCCAGCTAAAAAGAGAGGAGTGAGGACAATAAATAGTTCCAATGTTTCTTCATCTGTCAGTCCCAAAATGTATATTCATCTCTCTATTTTTCTGCACAAGGCAGTTTTAGAACAGTTGCAAGCTCCTGGGTAACAGTTTTGTTGTTATTATTTTTAATCACACCTAAGATGCTTGCTTTTTCCCCTTAATCCTGTTTTTCCCATCCTTATTCCAGCTCAAGAAATCCCTCTTTCTTCTGCTTCTTCCTCCCTCTCTCCACACTGCTACAAGGGGGTATTTATCCTGAAATCATTTAATGGATAATCTTTGCCTGAACTTAATCTGTTACAAATTGTCACATCCAGGCTTGAACTCATACTTTTTAAACACTTTGACAATATATTGCTTCTATTTTCTGTAAGAATATATGAATGTGTAGCGAAGCATACAGAATAAGTGAAAAAAAGCCACAAAACAAAACTCCAGCGGATTCACAGTGGATCTGATTGTTTTGCTGGAATCACTACAATTGGGGAAGAGCCATTCATCTGTATTACAGAAAATAAACACTGAATTATAGAATAGTTTCAGTTGAAAGGGCTATTAAGGATCATCTTGTACTAGCCTCGCTTCCATGGGAAGAAAATCCTTCTACCAAGCACCATCCTCAAAATCTTCATCAAGCCCCATCCAACCTGGCCTCAAGGACTTCCAGGGCTGGGGAATCCACAGCTTCTCAGGGAAATTTGTTTCAGAGTGTCACCACCCTCATAGTAAAGAATTTCCTCCCAATATCCAATCTAAACACACTCATTTCAGTTTAAAGCCATTACTTCTTGTCCCATTTGACACATCCTTTTTAAAAGTCCCTCTCCAGCTCTCTTGTAGGCCTCCTCAGACACAGGAAGGCCATTAGAATATTGTCTTGGAGCCTTCTCTTCTCCAGGTGGAGGATTAGGATTGGTTTTCTGGGATGCAAGTGCACATTACTGGGTCATGTCTGGCTTCTTGCCCACCAACAACTCCACAAGACCTTCACCCCAGGGCTGCTCTCAATTCATTCCCTCCCCAGCTGTGGATTGTGCTGTGCTGTGGATACCTGTGCTTGGGATTGCCCTGACACAGGTAGAGGATATTGCACTTGGCCTTGTTCATGATGTTCACATGAACTTTGTTATGTTCACATGCTCCAACTTCTTCAGCCTGTCTAAATCCCCCTGGATGGCATCCCTTCCCTTCACTGTGCCAGCTGCTCCACACAGCCTAGTGTCATCAGCAAACTTGCTGAGGGTGCTCTCAATCCCACTGTCCCTTGTCCCCAGAAGAAACATTAAACAGTGCCAGCCCCAAGGTTCTCTGATGAATATTGTTTGTCAGTGGTCTTCACCTGGACATTGAGCTATTGACTGGAACCCTCTGAGTGCTACCATCCGGTCATCTCCTTATCCTTTGAGTTGTCTAGATGCCAAATCCACATGTCTCCAGTTTAGAGACAAGGACGTTGTGTGGGACCGTGTCAAATGTTTTGCACAAGTCTGGGTAGATAAGCCCAGTCACTCTTCCCTCACCCACTACCTCTGCAATCCTGTCATAGAAGCCCACCAGTTCTGTCACTCATGATTTACCTTTCGTGAAGTCTGTCACCAATCACCTCTGTATTCTCTATGTACTTTAGTTAGTTACCAGAAGGTTTGGCTGCATGGTTTTCCAGGCACTCAGGTGATTGGCTGACTTGTAGCTCCCTGGATCTTCCTTCCTTATTTATCTCTTTAAAAATATGGATTATGTTTCCCTTTCACACAAACCACTATGTACAAAACACAAACGGGATGGTACTACTCTTGGACGTGGTTTATTCTCAGCATTCAGAGCTTTTTATTTTCAGCATCAGCCTCGTTACATGGTTGAGACAACTGCAAGATGCGAGCAGCTCAGGTCTCTACAGCAGATACAGAGCACAGCGTTACAATCTCTTAGAAGTTTTTTGAACAATAGCAAAAAGCAGAAACATATTGACCAGTAGCTTTATCTAACCACTGTAAGGACACGTACATTTGGTTTAAACAATGCTTGCTTATTTAGAATACAATGCCTGCTTGTAAGCCTTAAAATACAATGCACAGAGCTCCATTATTAAGCTTAGACCTTCTTCATATCTCACTGGATATACTTTTTGCAGTCTCAAGGGTTATTATAGCCATGCTCTAATACACAGACCATTGTTCTACTTGTCCTTGATCCCTATGTTTCGTACAACATTTTTGCTGACAGCTCTTGTGGCTACAGCTTAGCTCTCTAATTGTAGTTCTGCTGTTTCTGAGGCCTGCTTCTCATAGCTTTCCCAAAACCCTCTACTTTTAAGGATTCCCACATTTCCCCTTTTCCAATCAGGGGAAACTTCACTGTACTGCCATGACTTTTAAAGTATAATGGATAGTGACTTAGTTGCTTCCTTCACCAGTTTACTCATGACCCACACAGGAATCTTGGGTCTCACTGACTTGTGCACCTTCAGGTTTCTTAGATATTCTTGAACCTTACCTACAGCAGGTTCTCCCAATCCCTGCCTTCACCTTCTGCAATTTGGATAGTGTGACTAGACAACTTACTGATGAAGAAAGAGGTAAAAAAGTAATTGAGTACCTCAGCCTTTTCTATCCCCTGAGTAACCAGGATATGGAAGTCTCCTATACCCATCCTGAGAGAGCTCACGCTTTTCCTAGTCTTCATCACCTTCCTTTATCAGTGTATCTATAAAAGCTTCTCTTGCTGCCCTTGATGCTGCTGCCCTGCTCAGACGGAATTCTATCAGCAACTTAGCTTTCTTAATCTAATCCCTGGGTATTCAATCTCTCCATATTCCTCCCAGGCTACTTGTCCTTGCTCCTAGTCTCTGTAGGCTTCCTTTTTGTGTTTGAATCTGTCCAGTTCATCCATGCACACCTCCTAGTGTTTTCACCTGGTTTCCTCTTTATTTGGATGCTCCTGAGCTTGAAGAAGGCAATTCTTGAATATTAACCAGCTTTCCTGGGGTCCTCTTCCCACAGGACTTTACCCCACAGCACTCCACCAAGCAGATCTCTCTAGGCCAAGACAGCTCCTCTGAAGTCCAGGGCTTGCTTTGCCCCTCTTCACTTCCCCAAGAATCTCAAACANGACTTGTGCACCTTCAGGTTTCTTAGATATTCTTGAACCTTACCTACAGCAGGTTCTCCCAATCCCTGCCTTCACCTTCTGCAATTTGGATAGTGTGACTAGACAACTTACTGATGAAGAAAGAGGTNAACACCACCATTTCATGGTCACTGCAGCCTGTCCTTGAGCCTTGTCCTCCATATCCCACATCAGCCCCTCCCGCCTGGTGAGGATAAGGTCCCACACAGCACTTCCCCTTGTTGGCTTCTCTGTCACTCGGAGAGGGAAATTCCAGGAGGGATTCCAGGAAATTCCTGAGTTGTTAAATGTCCTGCTGTATTGTCCTTCTAGCAGACAGCAGGGTGGTTGAATTCCCCCATGAGGACCAGGGCTTGTGAACATGAGGTAGTTCCTACATGCCTGTAGATTACTCATGTCCTCTGTCTCTGCCTTTCCTTTAATCCTGGCCCATCATTCATCTCCAGGCAGTATTCCACACACCTTGAGCTTGTCACTGACATAGAAGGCAATGTGTCCTCTTCATTTTCTCTGCCTGTCCCTTTTAAAAGAGGAATATATAAAATATAGAGAATTATTATTGGTTTTAGTCTTTTAAAATGTGTCCACTATTATGAACAATATTGGTTTTAATACTTTCAAACAGTTTCTGTATGGAGAATTATGTATTTTATTAGACCAATTACATATAGTTGTAAAGATAGTAAGTTATTAAGTATTATCATGGTTTAACCCCAGCTGGCAGCTCAGCCCCACACAGCTGCTTACTCATTACCCCTAATGGGATTAGGGACATAATCAGAAGGATAAAAGTGAGAAAACTCATGGCTTGAGATAAAAACAGTTTAATAGCAAAGCAAAAGCGCACACGCATGCAAAGTGAAACAAGGAAATAATTCACTCCTACCCATGGACAGGCAGGTGTTCATCCATCTCCAGGAAAGCCAGGCTTCATCACGCGTAAGAGTGACTGGAGAAGACAAATGCCATCTCTCTGAACCTCCCTTTTTTCCTCCTTCTTTGTCTTCCCTCCACTTTATACACTGAGCATGGTGTCAAGGTAAAGAATGTGCCTTTGGTCAGTGGGGGTCAGCTGTC
>VWZN01013138.1:19620-35443 GCA_013396955.1 Regulus satrapa | reverse complement strand
GTCGGCCCTGGAGACTGGCAGGGTGTGGGCCCTGGCCGCTGCCTGGAGTGCCCCACCTGAGCAGCGCAGAGAGTGCCTGAGGCACACCTGACCCACCGAGGGGCCTCAGACAGAATCTCCTTGTGGTTTGCGAAACTCTGGCAGGATGAGCACGGAACACCTTAAGAGCTAATGTTTCGTATTTCAGGGTACAATTCAGATTTGTGCTAAGTCCTAAACAGTGAAAGGGGGATAGGAGAAGGAAGCACTACAGTATCGCTCTTTTGGTGCCTCTGAGTGTATCAGTAGGCTTGGAACCTTTCAGTCTGTCACTTCAGTAAGACGAAGTCACTGACAGTACAGCAGCAGCATGAGAGAGAAGTCGTCCCCGATGACAAAAATCAGGGTTATCTTTGGGGGCTTTTGAAAGGACTGTGTAATTTATGGGCTGACTTTTCTTGCTGAAGTCTGGTGCTTTTTTGTTGTTTGCTAATTTCTCAGTTGCTGTCCCATCTCAGGTATATTCGGGGAATGTTGCTGCCAAATATCAGTCCTTGTTACTCTCCTACGTGATCTAGGTCCTGGGTATCTTTTTCCCTACCCAAATATTTCTTGTCCCTGACTGTTTCTTCCATACAGTCTTTTCTGTGCAGTACTTCCCCCTGCAGTTTTGAAGTGGGTATCACTGGACAGATAAGCCTGCCATTGCCACTTTTATTGCTACCAGAACAGGATTAGCACTGCTAAAAGAAAAGTCTGGATTTGACCAGCCACTGGCAGCCTGAAGTGCTGTGGGAATGTCCTTTGGCAGTATGTCTCAAGGAGATGACAGGAGACACAAGCAGATTCTGTGGCAAGGAATCCTTAAGGAACTTTAAAGCTTTGGACAATCTTTAGTACCTCTATGTAAACCAATATTTTCAGGGTGCCTGCACAACTGAATGCAACTGACTTCCATGTAATTGATAAATAAATTACACTTATCAAACTGTAGATTGTATTCAAAATGAAGAGCTCTGTTACTGGTTGCCAGCTGGATACTTTTAAAACTTTTCCTTTGTGGAGGAGCTGCTGCTCCAGTCTGTAGTTAGTTTCAGTTGTACCACTAACATAATCATTTTAATACTTCACTTTAGTACTTCAGTGAACTGATGAACATTTAAACAATGCCATGTGGACTGAAGTGCAGATACACAGGTACTAAAATCTTTCTGTGATTTCTGCACACATCTGAAATAAGAGTTTTCCTCCTTCAGCATGCTTTATCTTCAAAGTTAAGAGTTTGCAGCAAGGATGGAGTGTAAAACTGCTGTGGTAGGAGCCATCAGAATACCGAGTTGTGAATAGCTAAGCTCCCTATCGTTCTTTCAGAATCCCGGTAGTAATACCCTGTAGACCAACGGTAATCAAAGCCTCAACCCCCCTTGGGACAGTCGAGAAGTTTTGAGTCAGTGGAAGCATTATCCCTGTGTGCTGGTGTTTGGAAGAACTCCTGCGCCTAACTGCAGGAGGGAGGCGGCAGGTCCCGTTCTGCTGGTCCAACACCATTCCTGCAGCCTAATGCAGCTGACAGAGGAGGGAAGTTTCACCTTCCTGGCCTCACAGGAAGGACGTTTCTTGCTGCAGGTTAGCAGTCTCAGCTGGATGAATCAATTCCACGGAGGGCTTGAGTGTACAGCACATGTCAGACTCTGTACAGCTGCGTCTTTGCTGTCCCATGGAGTTTCATCTACTGTAGCCCTAGCTGTTGTACAGTTAGTGATAGCAAAGTAAATAAAATTGCTCTGCTAAGGGCTTGAAAATACATTTGACATTGCATATGCTGAACCTAAAACATTTTAAACTATTTTCTGTGTGTCATTCATGGGAAAATAATTTTGCAGACTTGCTTTGAAAGATTTTTCAAATGAATGCATTATATTTTAAAACACCTGTCAAGTCAAAAAGCTTTGCAGTTCCATTTGCTAGATCATACTTCTTATAAGAAATACATCAACGTCCATTAAAAAAACCCCAAAACTTATTGGTTTTTGTTTCCAGGTGATCACTGGAGGTCATTATGATGTTGACTGTCGGTTGGAAGATCCTGATGGCATTGTACTGTACAAAGAGATGAAGAAACAATATGATAGCTTCACATTTACTGCATCCAGAAATGGAACATACAAGTTCTGCTTCAGCAATGAGTTCTCTACTTTCACACACAAAACTGTGTACTTCGATTTCCAGGTTGGAGAAGATCCACCACTGTTTCCAAGTGAGAACAGAGTAACTGCACTTACCCAGGTAAAACGCTGCTGTGTTGGACAAAAGTTGTTAGGTGAAGGCAGTTTTTCTTCAAGTTCAGCCACTTTAGTTATCTACATCACTTAAAATAAATGAATTGAAGCTTTTAGAATACTCTAAATTGCTGTAAATAGGCTTTCATTGTAAAAATAAGATTTGTAGAACACGAAGCAGAGCTGAGAAGGAATCACCAAATGTTTAAGAGGAAGTTACGACAAAAACTTAAGGCCTCTGTTGTTTGGCGTTCTGTTGTTTGGGTGGTTTCTGGGATTTTTTTGTATTGTTTTCTGTTTGGTTGGGATTTTTCTAAAGTTTCTAAGGGAATGTCCTTTCAATGACGCAGTATTGTGCCTCTTGACACGTGGATTTCACAAACTAGATATTGGTGGAATAGGGTTTAAAAAATGTCCAAGTTCTGGAGAAACTCTTGGAGTTATTTCTATATTTAAAACAAGAGAGTTTTTTTGTGGTTTTTTTTGGAAGGAGGATTCATGTTTTTAAAATGAAGAAGGAAATAATAGCAAAATAAATTAATACAGTCATCTGTATTTGTTTGGCTTTTAGATATTTGGGCACTGTAAGTCTGCAAAGTGTCAGAGCATTATTGTTACTGTATTTTCAGGATTTTACAGTTCTGTACCACCTCTACAAAATATGAATGCCTTAAAACTGCCTTTGGAACATTTCATTAATTCTTGCAGTGAGTTATTTTGTGTTCAGATTCTTGATACTGTATCTCTTAATTTCTTTTCCTTGCTTCTTTGTTAAGAAGGTTCTTTCTTGCTGTTCTGGTCAGGCTTGTGGCATGACCAAATTCAGGCAGCCTTTCAGGGGAATAGTTGAAGGTAAACCCCTAAAACCAGAGTGACCTCGTGTTTAAATCCCTTGTGGAGATTAGGATGTTTCTACAATTTGCCAGTAGCAAAACTGAGTTATGGAAAAACTCATCCTGAATTTTTTCAAGAATATTATCTTATACTAGTTCAGGCATATGTCTTGGAAGTCATTGACTCAAAAATATGGTTAGACACAGATGTAAGTGACTAAAAACAGCCCTATAAGGGTGTTAAACATTTCCTTTATAATAATTTGTGTTGTTCAATCATCAGAAAATATTCATTTTAAGCCATTAAAGAGAAACCTAAATTGTGAGTAGAAAATAAGTCTTTTGAAGATCTGTTGACTGCTTTCCTAGTGATCAAAACACAGTGAGGAGTACTTTTGCTTACAGCAGATAGACTGAAACTGCAAGAAGTTTATATTAAAAAAAAATCTTGGGCTTGGAAAACCAATAATGCTTTTTTTAAATGAAAAATGATGAAATTGGCCAAGTTGGTAAGTATCTTTATATGCATATGGTATTTGAGTGTTCAGGAGCACCAAAGGATAACAGTTGTCCCTTCTCTAACCGCTTTTTGTGCACATGACTAAGAGAATGGTCTCTTCACAACAGAATAGACTTTGTACAACTTGAGTGAGAATTAATCAATGAAGAATGTCATACTTGTGAAGCAGAACCATATAATATGTGCTGTGTGTATCTTAATATTGTAAGCAATTGCTTGTTTTCCTGTGGGATTAACAGGTGGAGGATCACTGACATTTCAAAAATATTTCTGAGGTTCGTTTTGAATCCAAGCATGAATTTGGAATTTATTCATTAATTCTCAGAGCTCATTGCTTTTTATTAGCTCTGTGGTTTTATCTACTTCTGTATTTACACTATTTCTGTCTGACAGTGGTCTGAGTTAATTCTTAGCTTGCAGAGTTACACGGCTCCTCATTTCAAATATCAAAGCACTGGAAGGTCCTTAACTCTGTGTTGTGTGTGTGTTTGTTTCTCCAGATGGAGTCTGCGTGCGTTTCGATTCACGAGGCTCTGAAGTCTGTCATCGATTATCAGACTCACTTCCGCCTGAGGGAAGCGCAGGGCCGCAGCAGAGCAGAGGATTTAAACACGAGGGTGGCCTACTGGTCAATAGGGGAAGCAATCATTCTTCTCGTTGTCAGTATCGGGCAGGTATTTCTCCTCAAAAGCTTCTTCTCGGATAAAAGAACCACGACGACTCGCGTGGGGTCGTAACGGGTAGCAGCAATGCTTCAGGTGTGTTACCCGTTGAGATTAGCGGTTCTCCAGTTAACTGTAGGTACAGAGGTCTGAATATATGCAACATTCAAATGTGTGTACTCCTCATCTCTTAAAAATCACAAAACAGACCCAAAAAGTTATGAAAGGGACACGTAGTTTGAAATATTTTTAAGGATCCTTTGGAACGTGTTTCAATTCCTGTATTAAAATATTTAGTCAATATCTAGGCAATGTCTAGTCTCTCTTTGTTTCTACTGATACTAATCTAAACCAAGTTTGATTTTTACCAGTACAATTAGTCATCTGCAGTATAACATTTTAAAATAACCCAACAGTCTAGTGTCTGATATGAGAGATGATATATATGAAAATCTCATTTCATTTTAATTTTCAGGCTGAATATCTTGGATTATACAAAAGAAAATTTGATTTTCTGTAGGACACTATTTGATTTGCTGTTTTTAAAAAATGCAATCACACCCCTTGCTTATTTGTAAAACCATTGAAAGTTTGGCACTACACTGTAGTGCACATTCTTTTATCAGCCTGGAAAGTCTTAATCTTCAGAATTTGCTGAATTTTATACTTCATTATGATTGCTTAAATATACATTCTTCTGTATTAAAATAAATACATTTTCTCTTTTGCAATGTTTGTTTTACTGAAGAAATTGTAAGCTGAGACTACTCAGGAAATCCACTTCTGCATACAAAAAAAAAAAAAAATCCAAATTTCCAAGTTTATGTAAAAAACATACAGTAGAATAGGGAGTCTTCTAACTCTGTCACTGAACCTGTGCAGTACTCATATATGCGGCTGCTGCTTTTTGGATTTAAGAGCAGAAGTAGTTTGGTTTGTTAAGCAGCACAGCACCAGCACTGGATGAGGTTATATTATGTGTTAGGCACATACAAAGCTTTTTACTAAATAATTTTCCTAGTAAGAGGGCAATTTGGTATTCATACTGCATTGCACAAGAGCTGTAAATATTTCTCTGTCTGGTGCACTGAGACATGACAGCCTTGTGCATCTAATTGACACTCTTATTTTGTTAGTGGTCAGGAACTGTTTTAAATATTTCAGGTTATCTTTTTGGTAGAGCTATTAGATTTACATTGTTTTCACTGCTCATGTCTTCAGTAGCTTATATACTGTAAAATTCTGTTTTATTTGGTTGTGGAAGGTGGTAAATGTATTTACATGCCCATAGCTTGAATTCAGCTGGTCACAGTAAGGCTTAACTCCTTCAAATGGCTCTGGAAAAAAAATAGGCTGAACAATTCCTAAATGCAGACAAAATAAACTAAAGTGAAAAAATTGTCACATCTTACTGGCTAAATCAAAGGATGCTTCTTACACGAGTTCTTGGCAAGCAAAGAAAGAGTGCTACACCATTACTAATTGCCCATAGTATTTCTAGCAAAAATTTGAAATGACATGTTCAGGTGACACTTCAGCAGTCTGAAGAATTGATCTAAGATGACTTGATTTTGAAATTACATCATGGATGAGAAAAATAGAAGTGCCCCTACTCTCTTGCAAACCAAATGACTGCTCTTTTGGAAACTGAAGGAAAACATCAGACAGCTTAAAGATTATTTAGAAGGTCATGAAGGTATTAAAAATCTTTAAGTAAAATTCAGGATGTAAAGTTTTGCTGTCCTGTACTGAATTTTGAGTATTGCAGTTCCCATTTTGGGATGCAGGTTCCCCAGAAATAGTTAGACCCACTAATACTAGAAAACAAAAGCCTGCTTTTGTCTTGTGATACAAATCTCTGCTGTACACAACATTCTTGATTGTACCTCTGCGCTTTCTTCTTGTGTTTCAGCAGCTGATGTCTACTAGTTTTTGTGCTGCATTGTACACAATAATGAAGCAAGTGGTACACTTAAGGTGCAAGTGTCAAATGAAAACATGGTTTACTTTTGCTAGTGTTCATTATTTCTGGAGTTTGAATATTAGTTAATTAGCTTTAATCACAACAAAGGCATTTATTTGAAGGCTTGAAATGTGTTGGGGTTTTTTTTCCACTGAGTTGTTCTGTGTGCTGGCAAAATCGGTAAATAGTGCTATAAAACTGATGATGATCAGCTATCGCATACTGTCTCTTTATTCTTTCATAATGTTTGAATGTGTGAAGTGGACTGTTCCATTCAACGTTACTCCCACAGCAGAGGTTTAGTGGACTTGACTTTTCCATTAAAGTTAGGTGTCTGAACCAGTGCTCTGGCATCCTGCTGCACAATATGCAGCAACAGCTTAAAAACGCCTTTATTTTTGTGTTGTTAGAAACATGGCACAAACACACGTTTAAACGTAGCTGTATATAGTTTTTAACTGACTGAATAGGATATAATAAAATATACATGCTAACACGCAGTGGGGTGAAGAAGTGCATTGTCACCTTTGGTTGAAGCTGCACCTTTTTAATATGTGAGCAGTTTGGTGAATGGTGTGATACGCAAGAAAACACCCTGCGTTAAAGGGGATATAACTGTGTTTTTAATTGCTAAATGCTCCGGGTTTCGGCTATGCGTTGGATGTTTTATGTTTACAAGACTTCTTTTTGTGTCCTGAAATGTCGGTTCTTTAGTTTGAGGGCATGGGGTGGGGGGTGGGGGAGAATTTAGTTTGAATAAGACAAAAAGCAGACCCTGTGAATATTGTATGGGAAAATAAAAAAAAAATTAATATATGAATGTGGTCTGATTGTTTTGTTCGGATATGGGATTGGGGAACATAATTCTAAAAAAAAGCTTTGAATTGTAATTTGAATAGTCAGCTAGCATTTTAACATATTGCAGTTATCTACCTCCTGACACTTGACCATTATTTCAGCCACGCTTAGCAAGGCAGTGTGGTTCCTGCCTCTTTGCTCAGTACCTCAGTAATGCAGGCAGTCGTACTCATAAATCTTCATGTTGGAGTAGAATTCCAAGTATTTAATTGCAGATGCCAGGAATTACTTGGGACCTACTGCATCTTTTCACATCAATTCTGTAGATACAAAGTTTCGGGGGGAGCTGGAAAGCTGCTTTCAATTGGTGGTGTCCAGTTACGGGATATGAACTTCAAATACGTAGTGACTGAATGTGCGATTCGAGGTACTTTATACTGCCTTGCTCAGGTTCAAACAACAGATATGATGGGCGTCATTGTTTTTTGTGTGGACGCCTTCCAGAATTACTCCTCTTGCTGAGTCAGTTGCTATATGTTCTAAAAAATGTCAAGATTAACTATACAGCAGTTGGATTAAGAAAAGCTTTTGTCTAGAAGTACTGGTAAATTCTCTTTCAGTGATGTTGCAGCCAAGTAGTTGTCTGGGGCTTCTTTAAGTGCATGGTGCTGGATTTTAAAGTAACTTAAATTGTGGTCTGAAGTGGTTTTCTGCTGAAAGCAAATAATCCTACAAAAAAAAAATTGATAAAGTGAAAAGATGAGTCAGTGGATCGAGTGACATGCATGATGATTATGAAGGCTTTTATCAAGGAGGGAGTAGAAATGTTCTCTGGACCACCACAAATCTAAACAGGTCCTGAACTGCCAGGCTACCAGAGGGCACAAGTGCACATACCACAACCACCTCCTTCAGCAGTGAGATTAAACCAAGAGTTTAACATGGGCCCTGAGTTGATGGATGAAAAGTCTTTCACATGCTTTCCCTTGACTTCAAGTTCCAGAAATCAAGTTCCAGAAAAGCAGGGTTATTGCTATGTGCACACTGAGGGTGCTACTGATTTCAGTCCAGTTCAGTGTTGTGAGACATGAAGGAAGGTGGTGGGTGACTCAGCTTAGCTAAGTAAAAGCTCTTGACAGTAACAGCTCTCAAAGAGTTCATTATTTGTGCTGAAAAGGCCGTGATGCACTCTGCAGGGCAAGATGTGTTGTGGTTTTACACAACCGCATAAGGAGGTTTTACTGTGCAACACTTTAAGCAGATTGATTTGACTTCTCCTCCACCTGCTGACAAGCCAGCATACACATGTGAGTGGCCTGGTCAGCATCTACTGTGTGTAGCACATTTTTAGGCAAGTGGACTGTCTTGTGTGTCCATGTTTTATGTTTCTTATTATGGGCTGTTTTGCTGGTGAACTAAGAGGAAAGGGAGCGGCGTGGGTTATGTTGTAGTCTTGTTGCCAGCCTCCTGTTTCAGGATGGAAAATCCTTAAATGAATCATCTGAATTGTGGTTTTACCAGAGTGCAGAAAGTAATCCTCACAGGAACAACTGGTTCCTTAATTTCACTGCTGATCCTTGTGTGTTTGGTTATCAGTAGAGGCCACTGAACAGAACTTTCTCCTTTTCATGATCTGAATCTCATGAGACATTGTCCAGCTCAGAGTACAGCACATGAGAAACAGTACAGCAGGGTGCCATCCCTTGAACAGTCTGCATTGTTCAGGTGCACATTCCATAGCCGAGTGTATTTTTTGGTGTGTTTCCACAAGAAGGATGCAATGACCTCCTGCAGCATGGTCCATTACCAGCTGCATATTTGAGAGGCTTCCACTTGATGGAGTATTCTTGGCTTTAGCAAGAACCTTTATGTTAGGGATGGTTTCTATGCATATCTTGGACATTCTTTCCTAAATGTATGTACCAGGGGGATTTTCCTGCCACCAAGGACAGCAGATTTATTCAGACTTTACTGTAAATTAATATTCTTTATAAATCACCAAAAAGAAAGTATATTGGTATTCTTGATATGCAAGATGTGAAAAAATGAAAGAGAAGCATTTTCTTTCTGGGAAAAAAAAATCAAACATGAGGAAAAAAGAGTTGGGAAGGCAAACACTGATATGAGACGAGCTTTTTTGGCACAGCACTGTCTTTTGCTCTGGTCTTTGGAGAGCACAATACCACTAGGTGTCAAGAAAGTAATTCAACTGGGACAGAAAAAGGGGGTAAGAGAGGCAGAAAAGAGGGGGGGGAAGAAGGAGGAGGAGTTAAATAAAGGAGCATAAAAAAATAGGGAGCAATAAAGGGATGGAAAAAAGGGAGAGGACAAATGTCACAGTGTGGAGAAAGGAGCCCATATGATGGGTTTGTGATGCTTAAGGAGTGCCAAGCTTGCTCCCTATGGACAAGAGGTGCTCTCTCTCCAGGAATGCTGGTAGCCTTTGGTGGCTGCTGCCCTCAGTACAGGTTCACAGCGTGATCTGCAAATAGCAGTTGAAAATCACACCAGAATCAACTCTTCCTAACGCTTATTGGCACACACATAATGAGGAGTTCAACAAAAATTACCCTGGGGAAACTTAGCAGAAACATCTGTCAAAGGGTGGGTGAAAGTTGGAAGAACAGGCAGCTGCTACAGGGAGGGGATGTGAAGAATAGACAACGGTAGCAACCAGGAGGTGCTGTCACCTGTGAAATACTCTGCCTCGTCTAAAACCAGCGCTTAATGCACTGATACGAGCCCACAGTGACTCTGCATTTCTGTGCCAGTGATTGTCCTGAACTATGGACTGCAGACAGCTGCCCACCCATTCTGCATGTCCCTTTCACTCTCAGAGATGCCTAAGATATTAAAGACCTCACTTATTACTACACCACACTTGCTCTCCTCTGGAACAAAAGCCACCAGAGTCCAAAAGTTCACAGAGCAGAAAATGAATCCATATTTCCTGACTTGCACAAATCTTTGCATCAAGCTCCTAGAGAGCTACACTTAATGAAGTGGAATTGTGCAGCAAGTGGAGTTTTCACCCCTTTGCATGTCAACTTAGAAATGGGTTGAATTTCAAAATGCAATTAAGATCTACAAAAAGCATAGGAAATAATGCTTTTAGGCAAAGTATGTGGCTTTTTTTGGTCTAAATATTGCAATTTACGTTCAATTATGGACTGTTAGGATTTACAGTACATTGGAACATGGCACATGACAGGATGTCTAAAACATTTATTTCCTCTAGGTTACAATACTTTCCTGCAAGAATACTCAAAACCAAAAACCTCATTTTGCCCCAAAACCCCAAGAGTTGAAAGTTGAGCTGCTGGCAGCCAAAAGTCCTGCATGCAGTACAGTCAACAGCAGAGGAAAACACTTGCGAGTGTCCTGGGAATCTGTACCACTCTGTAGGGTTGGTCTCAGGATATCTGTCTCCTTTCCATAACATTTTTTCATGATATTCAGTGGAAGCAGAACTGCTATAAAATATGAATGCTGTTGAGCACTTGACTGGAATCAGTGATTTTACTGAAGCACTTTCTTGGAAGAACATTGAATGCATAGGAATAAAGAAATAGGATGAATGGCAAGTCTAAATCAATATACTTCATGAAAGCCAAGGCACTAACATTGCTTTTTGGGAGGGAGCAGTGAGGTGCAGCAGTTTACTTCCCAGCACTTCGCCTACCTTCAGCTCATTTCTGTAGGACTGAAGTTTCTCACCATAAATCCAGACACTAGCCCATGGTAAAAGAATCCAATTAAGTATAAAAATTAAATAGAAATATTGAACTTCTGGCAGTCATACAGGTAAAACTCCGTACAGGGAAGGTTGACTGATTTAGCGCAGGGAGTGTTAATAGGTACATCTTCTTTACTAACGCATAAAGAAAACCAGTGTCTGTGGGTGATAGGAACAAGGTTCTGCATTGGAAGGCATTCACAAATGACAATCATGAGATGTCCTGCTGTAATGTAAGAACTTTAACATCTGAAATCACCATAGAGAATATATTTTCAACTGTCATTTCCATTTATTAGCAGACCAAACACTGTATTGTAGACAGGAGAACCCTGCTAGGTGAATACAAACTGTCGCTTGACACTCTTACTGCCTTTGGATGTTTGGATGGGGAAAGCTCTGGAAGGTTTTTACCATATTCAAATAGTGATAATGATAAACACCTTCAATCATTGTCATACCTGTGGTGCATACTGATACAGCCTAAATTCCCAATAAGATTAGATCAAAAGTAGTTCTGAAATAATAACATAAGCCCCAGGAGAGTGGGGCTTGCCTGGCATTTAAGCTAACTGGATGTCTCTTCTCCCCTCGAGGCCCTACTCCCTCCTCAGGAGATCTGTGCATCTGAGATTTCACGGCACACAAAACCACCCACTTCCACTGAAATCCTAGGAATATGGCAAGACAAAAACAGGGATCATTTGGATCACTAAATCATACCTCCTTCAGATGAATCAGCCATGAAATGAGCATTTACAAAGAAAGGGCTCAAAGAACATCCCCCAGCCACTACAGCCTTCAGCACTCAATAGCAAACAAATAGCCTGCTATTAAAATACAAGCTCACAAGTCTCAGTGAAGATTCCCAAGACAGTAGTTCACTGGAAAACATTTAGCACATCTGAAACAAAGGTCAGTGATGGAAAATGAAGTTGAGAGAATTAAATTCTGAAAGATCCAGAGCCATTGCATCCCAGACTTGCTCACTTAGGTCACGGTTAGACACGATGATGGAAACAGCAGACCCAACACGGCTCTACACACAGATCCACAACTCCGTTCTTTCCAACTTTTTGTGACTATCCTTCAGAGCCCTTCACAATCTCTGAATCCACCAGAGGTGGACACCCAGATGGTGGTACAAGATGGACAGAAGAAACAGGTGCACAATGATAAAGAGCAGCACCTTTTATGTGGATCTGGAGCATGAAAGATTATTTTTTCCCCATTCTGCAGACTGGGCAGTAGAGGGGAGAAAATCCTTCTGTCTCAAGTTTCTCATTGACCTTGTGGAAATAACCCCAAGGCAATGCTTGAGCTGGGCTATGGAGCAAGACTGTCTCAACTCCATCTCAACTTCCAGATTCCAGGACAGCATGGCAACCCTCCTACCCACCTTATGAAACATAATAGCTTTCAGTCTCATTCTTGTTTATGCTTTCAGACCACCCAGGCCTGCACTGGGAAGTGGGAGAGAAGGCATGTGGAGGCCGGAGAAAGAGGGAGAGGCAGAAGGGAGGTGAAGCAGTTTGCTTCCCAGCACTTTGTCAGTGCCTGCGGGAATGTGGAATATCTTCAAGGCCATGCTGATTGATGATGGTTCAAAACTTTGCACAAAACTTAGCTCTAGCCTTGAGCTGAGTAGTAGAGGTTGAAACACCATCTAAAGGACAGAAGACAGCACTAGACAACCTGTCTGAGGGCAGTGCTGCACCCCAGGGATGCCTTAAGGCTCACTAATTCCAGCTCCTCAAGAAACCCATTGATTTGGAAGGTTTATTTTCAGTATGCTGACCTTCCAATTTGGCTAATTGGCTTCACAGGATTTTCCTTCACATCTTCATTTCCAAAAACTGCTTTCACGTGTGAAACACCCAATCTTTGGTGTCTAACATTGCTACTGCAGGACAGCAAGTGGATGCAAAAAGTGATCTGCTAATTTTTCTGTCAACATTGAGAAACTTGAAAGGACAAAAACTGTTGCCAGATGGCTTATACAACGTCTTTGAGTTTACACAGTGTGACAGCAAACCCCGAAGCTGAGTAGCTGGGTACACAGAGCACATCTTTACACTTTCTAGACCAGTAAATAATACTTCCTGTGTTCTACCACTCTGAGTAAAGACATTCCATCGTTTTTATGTAGCACTGGCTTTGAGTTCCACATGTGTTCCCTTTTCCTTTCCCCTCTGAATAAGTGTTTACATTGAAGTTGGCTTGGGTGTTTTAAAACTACAGTACCCTTGCTGTAGTTTTGCCTGCCCTGTGGCTGGGGCTGCCCAGCTGTGAGACTTCTGCTGTGAGATTGTTGATCTGCATTTGGGACCCAAATTAAAGATGATGTGTTTCCATGTCAATAGCCTAAAGAGACAGCCTTTAGTGTTATTCTAGGAAGTGGAGAAGGACAGTGAACAGGTCAGTCCAGCAGTTTTGTGTAGAGTGAGTGGGCAGATGGAGAGCACAGGTAAGTACAGGCAGTGTAGAAGCTGCAAGGCCACATCCTACCCACACCCAGGCCAGTAATTGAATAGCCCTGGGAACCAGAAACAGGGGAAGTGCTGTGGCTGTTTGCACCAGGTAAGGTGGGAGCTGAAGGGACAGGAAAACAGAAGGTAACTTACCTGAACTAGCAGAACTACAGAAGTTCTGTCAACACAAGCTTTCCCCAGATGGCACACTCAGGCATTCAAGAAGAGATCCCCCAAAGGTCAGCATTGCAGGAGTTGGGATTACTTCATGAGGGACAGTTTCCTACCAGTGGCTATGGGACAAGAATCTGCTGCTTGTGCAGAGAGGATTTTTTTTTTCCTGGGTTGGAGAGCTCTCCAAATGGCAGCAGCTGAGAGAAATGCAGACACCTTCAGGAGAGTTGCAGGGCAGTAGCAGTCCTCAGAAACTCATGCTCTCCTCAGGCTGTCTCAGTTTCCTGGGCAAGAGAGCAAGGATTGCAGTGCACCTTGGAGGAGCAAGGAGCATAAAGAACAGCAAGGAGCAACTTGATGCTCTCAGAAAATTCTGTTACTAGACCCGGGTACCTGTGCTTGGTAAATTAAATGACAACCAGCTGCTGGGCACAAAGGCAGCAGGCTATGTGTAACATCTAGATGAGAGGCTCCAGGGCCACAAATTGGTATTTTGGTCCATCTTTGTTTCATGGATGCAGGTCAATCGAAGGGGCCAAGTTTCAGCTGTCAGGCAGATGAGGATAAGGGCCTTGCATTCTATGGAACACTGTCAATTGCACATATGAAGACAGGAATATAGAGAAATCCCGAGTCTTAGTGCCCAGATAAGATGCAAAGAGCAAGGTCTTAATTCCATGAAGAACTAGGAAGCTTTCTGGAATAAGAGGAGAAGGCTGTGCTACGATCTTAATGAAGTGAGGCTTCTGGCCCTAAAAATTCAAAGGCTCCCAGAGGAATATTTAAAGTAGAAGCCAGGGGAAAGCAAACAGGCACAGAAAGAACATGTAATACAGACTGATGGGATGTTAAAAAGTGGATACAACTAGAGTTCAATGCCTCTTGGGAAATACCAGAAGGGAAATTAAAATAAAAATTTAAATAACTAAGGACAGAAAGTTAGACTGCTAATGCCATTTTCACATGCAAAATTAGATGTTGGTGTCAGGGCAAAACTGGCACATCCTAGCATGGAGTCTGCAGAAAAAAGTTAGAGATGCCAAAATGGTTACCTTTGAAGAACAGTGGCCATCTCAAGAGCTGGGATATGAAGGATCAATGGGATTCAGTGTTACCTTGCTGACACTTTCCTGGCAAGGAAGCCATGAAAGGTCCTTCCTCCCCTCAGAAAATGCCCCCCCCCTAAGACCGGCAGAATACTACTCATGTCATGAGTGCTCTAACCCTGCTCCCACAGGAATGCTGCTTGGGCCTTTATGGCCCATTCCCACTGGCACAACTCCTGTGCCAGCCAGTGCCTGTGCCCAGCAGGACAGGAGCACGTGGAAAAGGGATGAGTGCCAGTGACCCCAGTGTCCACAGTTCCAGCGAGCTCCTCCTTCTCTGAGCAGGGATGGGGGCTTCCTGTGATGCTGCGTGGTAGCCATGCTCCCCATGTGCAGCTGAACCCAGTCCTAACCGGCCCCAAGGCAGCACTCCCCATGCCCCGGAGGTCCAGAGGGTCTCTGCCCTTAGTGGCCACTGGGCACAGGTGAAGCCAGCTGGGAATGGTGGTGGGATAAGTTACTGAAAGGCTTCAAAAACCTTCCACACACCCACCTCCAGTGAGTCAAAAGACAAATGTGGGAAATGATAATCTGCACATAAAACGGTGGGGCCAGCAGCACCAGGCAGTAATTGTACCCCTGTGCTCAGTACTGGTGAGGCCATACCTCATGGCCAGGCCCTCGTGTCCAACTATGCTACCAAAGATCAGTGAAAATAAAAACTCTTTAACACTAATAAAAACTCCTCAACTGGCCTTAAAAAGCCAGCATCCTTTATTCAGCTGGATGAATGAGGGTATATCTCCTCCAAAATCTCATTCATGCTGAGTACAGAGAAAGCTCTAGTTTAAATACTGTATTTTACATATTGATAGGTTTTCCTAGCCAAAACACAGATATGAAAATTATTTCTCTTAAGTCATTAACGTATGTTCCCTCCCCTCGCTCCATGTGCTCTTCTGTCCTCGGAGTCTCTTTGGTGATCCCTGGTGGTCAGAGACCAAGGGTCATAGCTGATGGCCTAGTGAACTGGTAAGAGTTGGCATAACTGGGCTGGTTGCTTTCCAATTCTTCATCCTACAGAACAGGCATTATCCAGTTCCAGAGGTCAACAATTTGTGAAGAATAAGCATTGTATCAACCCACCAAGTGCAAACAATTCTTTGTCTGGCAACAGGCCCCTCTCTGCAAGAAGGATATTGAGGTGCTGAAATGAGTCCAGGGCAACAGAGCGGATGAAAGGTTCTGGAGCTCAAGTCCTCTGAGGAGCTGCTGAGGGACCTGGGGCTGTTTAGTGTCAAAAACAACAACAAACAAACAAAAACCCCCACCCCACCCACAAAACAACCCTGTGGCTCTTTC
>VWZN01013137.1:24736-49705 GCA_013396955.1 Regulus satrapa | reverse complement strand
GAAAGGGAAGGAAAGGAAAGGAAAGGAAAGGAAAGGAAAGGAAAGGAAAGGAAAGGAAAGGAAAGGAAAGGAAAGGAAAGGAAAGGAAAGGAAAGAAGGATTATTTTCTGAGTTCTGGAAGGGTTAATTCTTTTCCAGGTGCGCTCATTCAGTGTCAAACGTGCAAGTTCCAAAGAGTTGCGCTGTTCAAGGAGCTACTGAATTGCCAAAATTGAGGTTGAATTACCAAAACTGTGTTTGAATTACCAAAATTGAATTTGAATTAGCAAAATTGAGTCAGAATTAGCAAAATTAAGTCAGAATTGACAAGATTGAGTTGGAATTAACAAAATTGAGTAGGAATGAACGAAATCGAGTTTGAACTCACATTTTCACCACTCGTGGGTGGAGCAGGCTGAGTGAGATTTTTTAGCATGTCTGAAGTATGGAATCTCTAGAACCTTCCGGGGCCTTCCAGGAGAGCTGGAGAGGGACTGGGGACAAGGGATGGAGGGACGGGACACAGGGAATGGCTCCCAGTGCCAGATGGGTGAGAGATTGGGAATTCCTGTCTGGGCTGGGATTCCCAGAGCAGCTGTGGCTGCCCCTGGATCCCTGGCAGTGCCCAAGGCCAGGCTGGACCCTGGGCTGGAGCAGCCTGGGACAGTGGGAGGGGTCCCTGCCAGGGCAGGGATGGGATGGGATTTAAGGTCTCTCCTGACCCAACCCATTCCAGAATTCTATGAAATGGATGCGGGACAGAGGGAATGGGGAAAAGAGCCCAGGGAATTGGGAAACCTCTCTGGAGAAATTGCCATAAATGGTGGCTATTAATGTTTATCTTCAGTCCTCCCACCCAGCCTTGGGGTTTGTACAGTTTCTAACCAATATTCTTGTTGTGGCTCTCCTGAGATGGAAAAAAAAAAAACAAAAAACAAAAAAAACAAACCAAACCAAACAAACAAAAAACTTGGATAAACCTGCCAACATCCTTTGGCTCACCTCTAGAGGGAAATAAAGGGATTTGGGGGATTATGTCAGGAGCATTTTATATTCAGTTAATAAAAAAATCTGTGCCCTTAAAAGGTTAAATGGGTGATCCTGAAGAATTCTCCTGAAAATCGGGATCATCCCAACCCTCAGGCTCTTGATGTCGATGAGGGTGGGGTTTGGAGATTTTTAGGGTCATTTAAAGGAAATGGAGCAGAGCGAGATCCAGGAATATTTTGCTCTTGGAAGTTGAGGGTGGAATGCCAAGATAAGATGCTCCTTTGTAAGGAAGATGGTGGGAAATGAGGTTCTCCAGAATTGCTGTGTCCCTGTGTAGGTTTTACCTCAAAAAATTCCCATCTGGAAGCCTGAGATTTGCTTATCTCTGGTGGAGGGTGGAGAATTAATTGGATTTGTAGTGGGTCTCTTGGATGGAGGAGAGATTCCAGATGGATGGAAGGTGAACTCACTGGTTGTGATCTTAGGGTGATATTTCCCTTTTTCTGGTGCTCTGACAGAACAGGAATGAGGAAAAGCCTGGAAAGTGCCTCTGGAGATGGAAAACAATTCCTGAAGCGTCAGGAATTATTTCAGTTTGCAGCAGCTCAGCCCAATTTAGGTGCTGGGACTTCACTGTGGAAGTGACAGCACTTCAGAGCTGCATTTTCCATGATGGAATTTAATCAGGATTTGGGATCCTAGGAAGAATTATCCATGTGTTTAATTCCTGCTTTGGAAGGTCCAAAGGTTAGGGTTAAGGGTTCCACCAAAAAATCCCATAATTATTGGGGTGGGAGGGAAGCTTCAAGTTGATCCCATTCCATCCTGTGAGCAAGGACACCTTTCTCTATCCCAGGCTGCTCCAAGCCCTGCCCAACCTGGCCTTGAGTTTTTCCAGGGCTGGAGCATCCATTGGCTCTCTGGGGAACCCATGCCAGCCTTTCATCCTGAAAATCGTAACATCATATAAAACTGCTACCTGACCTCTCATTTATTGCCCCACCAAAGAAAGGCTCAGCTCGTGTCTCAGAGTTGAATTCTGTGCGCCAGTTTCCAGCTGGATCATCCTCGTGATTCCACGTTGGTGTTGAGCAGATTCCTGGGAGTTAAATCAAATCCTGTGCCTGCAGCCCCTTTAAAAGTCATATTTAGGCCTCCGGTGATGCCAAATTTCTATTTTATTGTAGAGAATTGCTCTTTTTTTTGTGTGTTTCAGCCTTAAAAAAAGGACGCTTTTGGATCACCCCCGACCCGTATCACAAGGACGACAACATCCAGATCGGGCGGGAGGTGAAGATCTCGTGCCAGGTGGAAGCCATCCCCTCGGAGGAGCTCACCTTCAGCTGGTTCAAGAACGGGCGGCCCCTGCGCAGCTCCGAGAGGATGGTGATCACCCAGACCGACCCCGACGTGTCCCCCGGCACCACCAACCTGGACATCATCGACCTGAAGTTCACGGATTTCGGGACCTACACGTGCGTGGCGTCCCTCAAGGGAGGCGGCATCTCGGACATCAGCATCGATGTCAACATCTCCAGCAGCACGGGTGAGCGCGAGGGGGGCGGGCACGGGGCGGAGGAGGCGGTGCAGAGACCTCCCAGAACATTCCGGGGGCTCCGGGAGAGCTGCGGAGGGAATGTTCGTCGGGACAGGACACAGGGAATGGATTCAAACTGAAAGAGGGGAAATTAAGGGATATTGGGAAGGAATTCCTGGCTGGGAGGGTGGGGAGGGGCTGGGCTGGAATTCCCAGAGCAGCTGTGGCTGCCCCTGGATCCCTGGCAGTGCCCAAGGCCAGGCTGGCCCCTGGGGCTGGAGCAGCCTGGGACGGGGGGAGGGGTCCCTGCCGTGGCAGGGGTGGCTCTGGGGGGGATTTAATGTCTCTTACATCCCAAACCATTCCATGATTCCATGATTTTACTATCAGGAAAAGAGCTGAGAAAAGAGTCTTAGAGGAGAACTGGCAACTTTGGAATGATGGATGAGCATTCCATGCAAACTTTGTCCCCTGCCTGCCCATGTGGAGCAAACAGCACTGTGTGGGCACTCACGTGTCCAATAGCTACTGAATTCCCTGGACTTCCTCGGGAATCCTTGGGAAAACTGATGTGATTTCCTGGAAACATCCATTAGTTGGCCATTCCTATCAGGTCACCACAACCCCTGCAGGAAGTGACGAATTCCGTCACCCCTTAAATTCCCTGTCCTGGAACACTCCAGAAAATCAGGAGAGGGGCAAGAAAACGTGGAATTTGAGCTCAGCCTTTTTTAGCATCCTAAAAGGAATTCTTCTCTTGGAATGACTTCATTACCCAGCCAAGTGGAAGCTGAAATAGTTGCAGTGCTTTGAAGGTCATTACTGATTCATCAAGATTCATTACTGCTCTGCTAATTAGGAACAGAAGGCCCAGGCACAAACACATTTCCCAAATGCCAGGACTTGCAGGGATTTATTAGCATCCCTCTGGATGTCTGGGATGGGGGGGGGATTTCCTCTTCCTGATGTTTGTGCGTCTCCTCCTGGAGTCACTGAGCGGGGCAGGAGGGGCTGTGTCAAATCCTAAGGAAGGAGGAAACCCGTGAATTTTCCAGGAGGTTGGGAAGGGACGTGTGGCTCTGGAATTGCCCTTGTTTAGCGGGAATATTTTTTTTCCCCTTGACATTTTCAGCAGGAAAAACACGGATTTATGTCCTGAGTATCTTATATAAATGGACCTGAAGTAATCCCCTCGCCGCTCCCCCCATATCTCAATAAAATAGGTCAGTGAAGAGTGGGAATCAAGACTCAAACGTGGAATATCTGCCCTAGAAAAGCCCTGTCATCCATAAAACCCACCCTGGGCAAATGCTGCTGAGAGCCACGATGGGTTTTTCGGGATGTGTGGGATCATGTCATGGAAACCTGGAGGCAGAAGATGCTAAAAAAGCAACAAGATGTTAAAAAAGCAACAAAACCCTCAATAAAGTGGAAAGTGGAAAAAAAAAAAAAGGTGGATCGGAGGGTGTCAGCCTGTGCAAGGGATTTTTTCTCTGCCTCAAATAATGGATTTAAGCAGGAAGAATCAGCTTTGGGATTGGGATGGTTTGCTCTGTTCAGGACACTGTTCTCATTCCCCAAAATCAGCATTTTCCCGTTCTGGCTCATTCCTTTCCCACCTTTTCCCTGGAGACATCACTGAGCAGGGAAGATATCTGTTATTCTGGGGTATTTTCCCTTATTTTCTGTTGTTGCTGCTCTGAATTGGCACGGGAAGGTGGCAACTCAGGATGGGCACATCCCGGAGCAGGACACGGATTTTGGATGAGCACAGGGCAGCCTGGAGGCCTCCAGATCTCATGGAAACATGGAACCATGGATCCATGGAATTATGGAACCCTGGAATTATGGAATCATACAATTATGGAACCACGGGACCATGGAACCATGGAGCTGTTTGGGTAGGAAGGGATCTGTGATTTGGAAGGGCCACCTTCCACTACCCCAGGTTACTCCAACCCTTGCACGGATAAATTTGGCTTTCCTTAAGTTCTGACACATCCAGGCAGAGAAATTCTGGGAGAACTGCTCCGTGTGAGGCTCTGCAATGTGAAAAGGGCTTCCCTGTCAAGCTGATCAGCTCTGCATTAAATAATGAATTAATTAAAGCTCCAGGCCGCCGTTCCAGGACCTGCAGCCTTGATCTGGTGGTGCCACAGGAGTCCTCTGGTCATCCTGTTCCTGCTTTGATGAGACATAAAAGAGACCTTGATTCCAGCTCCAAATGTTTACTGGAATCACAGCCGCTGCATAATGAGGATGTGGGGTTTGGGAGGTAATTAGTGGCTAATTAAGATATTTGTAAACCTTAAGCACCGTCCAGAGCGATCATGTTGTCGGCGGCCCCAGGAAACAGAGGCCTGTGGTTATTGCAGCAAATGAATGGGCTTGGTGAGCCATTATCCCTGGAATTTATCTTTGGAAGGAGCAGGGAGCAGAAGGGACGGGAAAACGCCGTATTTTGTTAAAAATCTTCGTCGTTTATAGCTTAATGCGCAGAGTTTTTCTTGTTAATTCCATCCTTGGGAGCCCCCTTCTGTCCTGCTCTGCAGCCCATTCCCTTGGGAAATCCAATTTCTCTGGGATAAATCCACCCTCCGTGGATTTCTGGGAGCTGACGCCCTCTGTGTGGCAGAGCCCCTTTGTTCTTCCCAGAGGGCTGTGGATGGACTCGTCATCCCGTGGTTCTCCTCATCCATGGATGCTCCTCAGCACGGCTCCTGCAAAAGCCCTGGAATTAATTTCCCTGATTTGCTGCTGGCTCTGCACGTCCTGGGTTTTAAATGTTCCTCTTTCCTCTGGCTGTGGTGGTTTAGGGCTTTAGTGCTGTGTTCCAAGCACCGATCCTGGAATTACTGCTGTGCCCGAGCAGAATTTTTGTCCAAAAATCAGGATCATCCCAACCCTCAGGACTGGACCCTTTGTCCGAGGCCTCACCATCACTCCAGGGCGAGAGGAAATGCCCTCAGAGATGGTTTAAATTGGATCTCAGGGAAAAACCCGTCTCAGAAAGGATGGAAAAGGCTGTCCAGGAGAGTCCTCTTCCCTGGAATTGTTCCAAAAACATTTGGATGTGGGACCTGGCGCCATGGATTGGTGGTGACCATGGGGCTGGTTGATGGTTGGACTTGGTGATCTTGGAGGGCTTTTCCATTTCCAAGGATTCTGTGATTCCATGAAATCCGTGGTGGTTATTGTGTCCTCATGTGCAGTTAGGAGTGCTTTGTGCCCCAGAAAACACGGAATTTCCCCTTTGGAATCAGGACCTTGACTGGGGGGATGCAGGAATTGGAGCGATGGGAAAGCACCTGTGAAATCCAGCCAGGAATTCCTGACAGGCAGCTCCATTTTCCTTCTGCACCAGCACCCTGATGGACCCTTTTCCATGGGGATGAAAAGCCATGGAAAGGGTAGAGGAGATTCTCCAAAGTTTTCTTGTCTTCAGCTGCTTTTCCAATCGTTTTCCTGGATCAGAAGATCTCCCGGACTCTTCTCTCACCTCTGGGCTCCTTCCAGCAGCAGCTCCTCGGTGTTCCCCAACATTTCTCCCAAAAAACCCAGAGCAACTGAGCAGTTCCGGCCTCTGTTTACAGACAGAAGCAGCATAATTATCCTTCAGGAATAATTATCCCTCGCTGCCCTTCCCGTGCGGAATGATCTGGCTCAAATTTATTCCGTGCCCCAGCTCAGCCCTGTCTTGACTCCAGCATCACGCCAGGGCATGAATCATGAGCTGGGCCCAAGCTGCAGCTCTCAGGCAGAGGATGATTAATCCCTTCGAATTCATAAATGCTGCAGAAGTAGGACACACAAATAACTTCATTCTCCCTTCCAGCCGGCACAGCGTGGATTCCTCAATATTCCCGAGCCAGGCTGGGTTTGAGTTCCTTGGATGATGTGAATTCCATCAGCTCCTCGGGGAGATTCTCTCTGGGAGATCTCCAGTTTGGATGATTTCTTGATGTGCTGCTCAAGCACTCCTTTGCTGTGCTCGATCCTCATTATCAGGATGAATCCATGCGGAGCAGCCTGGACGCATGATCCCAGGATTTTTCCCCGTCACTGACAGGGGCTGCTCCAAGGAAATGGATTCCTGAAGGCTCCCGAGGACACAGAAGTGACAACAGCCCCCAAAATCCCCAGGGAAGAGCTCAGCAGTTGTGAGTCCACCACTTTTAGGGGCTCCTTGCCCGCCTCTGGTTGTCCCGGAATCAGGGAATACTTTGGGAAGGGAGGTAAAGCCCATCCAGCCTCCCTGGGCAGGGACGTTTTAATGGGATCAGAGCGCCTCTGAAGGATTTCTCTGTCTGCAGCTTCTTGCCTCTGCCAACGGCTCTCTGGCATTTAATTAATCTGTCTGATCCGTTAATTAAGCTGGAATTTGATCCATCAGGACTTCAGAAAGCTTGACTAGAACTAAAAGCACCCAGTATGCGCCAGGAATAAACATATCAGGCTCAGGAATTCTGGTGGGGTTTTTTTTTTTTTTTCTTGGAAACGGCTGTCTTGTCCTGTCCCCGTTCTCCTCTACATCGTGCTGGATCACGGATCCTCTGGAATTACAGTGGAGCTACCACAGGAGAGCGACTGGAAGAGTTCCCGTCTGGTTTTACTCTCTCCAGCCACAGGAATGTCTGTCCAGGGAGCAGAGCAAAAGAACCAGAGGACAGGAGAGCAGTGACCTCCTGCCGCCTCAGCTCGTGCTGGCTCAGCAGCCCGGGGAGGCCGAGTGGTCTCTGGTGTTTTATTTAACCAGGGCTGGGCAGAAGCAGCAGCACCTGCGCGCTCACAGGGCGGCAGCCTGGCTCTAAATCTGCGCTACTGGAGCGTCACCCAGGCCTTGTGTTCTCCAAGTGTCACCAAAGCCTTTTGTTCTCCGAGTGTCACTTTTCCAGGTGCCACCAAAGCCTTTTGTTCTCCGAGTGTCACTTTTCCGAGTGTCACCAAAGCCTTTTGTTCTCCAAGTTTTTTTCTCCGAGTGCCACCAAAGCTTTCTGTCCTCTGAGTGTCACCAAAGCCTTTTGTCCTCTGAGTGCCACCAAAGTTTTCTGTCCTCTGTCACCAAAGCCTTTTGTTCTCCGAGTGTCACTTTTCCGTGTCACCAAAGCCTTTTGTTCTCCAAGTTTTGTTCTCCGAGTGTCACCAAAGCTTTCTGTCCTCTGAGTGTCACCAAAGCCTTTTGTTCTCCAAGTGTCACTTTTCCCAGTGTCACCAAAGCCTTATGTTCTCCAAGTTTTGTTCTCCAAGTGCCACCAAAGCCTTTTGCTCTCTGAGTGTCACTTTTCCAAGTGTCACCAAAGCCTTTTGTTCTCCAAGTTTTGTTCTCCAAGTGCCACCAAAGCCTTTTGTTCTCTGAGTGTCACTTTTCCAAGTGTCACCAAAGCCTTTTGTTCTCCCTCCACTTCAGGAAGCTGCTGAGAATATGAACTTTTTTAAAAGCCACCTGGTGCAGGAATAAGGGAACATCCATTGTTTCCAGTTAGGATCAGGAAAAATCCTGGATTTGTCCTTTTCCAGCGTGGGCAGTGGATGTGCTCCCGGCTGGGACTGCAGGAGCAAGGGAGCATTCCTTGTTTCCATCCAGGAGATTGGTAACTTATCCTTGTGCGAAGCAGGGGCAGACAGAGCTGCCCTTTCCTTGGAGCAGCCTCTGGAGCTGCGGGAGCCCCGGGAGGAGCCCTGCGGGGCTCTCCTTGTGCCACAGCAGCACCTGCTGGGAGACAGCAGCTGGCACAGCTGGCACGGCCTCGCCTCCCGCCTGGCACCCCGCCCGGGCTGGCACGGCCTCCCTTCATCCCTGCTCCTCTCCTCGGGGGCTGCAGCCTCTGGAGCCTCCTTCGCCCGCTCGGCTTTGCACGAGTGGTGGAAGGAGAGGGAGCGGCCACGAGTTGTGCCAGGAGGGGTTTGGTTGGGTATCAGGGAGAATTCCTGCCTGGAAAGGCATGTCCAGCTCGGGGCTGGGGTGGAGTCGCCATCCCTGGAGGGATTTAAATCCCTGTGGATGTGGCACCTGGGGACGTGGGGCAGCGGTGGACTCAGTGATCTCAGGGGGTTTTCCCACCTGAACAATTCCATGATTCCCTCTTTCCAACCTTGCTCGCCCAGACTCAGCATTCCCTGCTCCTGGGGTCTCCCTATACCTTTGGAAAGAAAACCATCCAATTTTTATTTTCTCCTCAGTCCTTTTGAGCTGGATTGCTCATGGAGACAAATCCCACACGCCCAGGCTGCCACTGCCTGCTGTGTCACCATACCCCAAAACCTGGGATTTATTTTTTCAGCCTGTTGCTAATTCCAGCTACATTTGCCAGCGGAACAGACAGCTCAGAGATAATTAAATACCTGTGAGGTGCTGATAATGAATAGCTGGGCTGGAAAGGGGAAACCCTGCCAAAAAACCTCCCTGCGCAAAGGTTTGGGGCTTTTTCTCCCCCTGATCAGAGAGTGCAGAATCAGGGACGTAAATCTGGGGGAGCCGGAGTCAAAAATGGGATGGGGACAGAGAAATTCTTGGTGGGCCCTGACTGTTACTCAAATGTGACCCAGAGCTGTAACCGGGCTTTGGATTTATGGCATTGGCCCTGGAATTCTTCATCCCTGAGCAAAGATCTGGGGCTTTTTCTCCCCCTAATTAGAGAGTGGAGAATCCCCCTAATCAGAGAAGTGAGAGGGGAAATTTGGGGATCTGGAGCCATAAATGGGACAGAGAAATTCTTGGTGGGACCTCACTGTTACTCAAATGTGACCCAGAGCTGTAACCGGGCTTTGGATTTATGGCATTGCCCCTGGAATTCTTCATCCTAACGGATGGCCTTGTCTCTCCTGTCCCCTCTGCTGTTTCCAGGAACACCACGAATAAATCCCGGGAACCATAATGAGCTATGGCCTGCCTCACAGTGACAGGCGCTGCCCAACGCCACGGGAGATGAGGAGTCAGGGATTGGAGGGGATCTTTCCATCTGGGACGCTGACAGAGCCTTTCTTATCAGCTGTCACCACCCTCGTGGTGGTGCTCCTTATCTCAGCCAGGTGCAGCTTTTTGCTGTGCTGTTATCTCTGCTTTTGCAGGAAGAGCCGATGGGAAACGAGGGGAATTATTGCACTTGCGTGGGGGATTTTTGTGGCAGAGCTGCTCTCCCCCCCACACCCCCTCCAAACACGGTCGTGCTTCCCGTGTTTTTCCCAAGTTCCCTGCCTTGTCCCAGCTGGGATGGCAGATTCCTGAGGCAGCTTGGGGTGGAATAATCCGGACCCGTTGCTCTCACACAGCCCGGAGCTGGAATCTGGAAGAGTGTGAGAAACAAGGCTCAGCCTCTAAAATATTTGTCAAAAGTTTAACAAGGGGTAAGAGGGACAGCGTCCAGCCCTGGGTGCCTGGCACGCTGCCGGAAGCACTCCGTTAGCTTAAAACCATTTTCTTGTAGATTTTTTTATCCCGTTGGTTAGATGTTCATCAGGTTTATACATATTCAAACTTTCCGGTGAGTTTACATTTTCGGGGACTTCTTTTGCTTGGTTTAGACTTTTGCCTTGTCTGCATGCCATGCTGTAGATGAAATAAATTTCTTTTGTGTCTTCTTGAGGCGTTGTTCTGTGGTTCTGACACTCCCTGACAACTGGAGAGCCAGCAGTAAATTTTCCTCTCGGTGTTCTGGTTCTGGTTACCTTGTCATTCAGACAAGATCATCTGCAAGTGCATTGGATCAATATAGATATTTTATAACGTTATTTGAGTTAGCCCTACAAAGAAAAGCATTTGGCATTTGAATATTATGCTAAGGCCGAAACGATTATATACATTTATATTTATATTAATATATTTTTAATATATTTAATTTCAATATATTTATATAAGTACATTTATCACGCTGTCATTTATATAAGATACATGGTGCATACCAAAGCTGACAGTTTATACTGTATTAAAAGCACTTAAAAGGGGCTCACAAACAGCATTATATCAAAATTTTTGTGATTAATAATAATAATAATAATATAATAATAATAATAATAATAATAGTAACAAGGAAATTTGATGTCAGCTGAGAAGCCACAGGCCAGGTGAGGTGGGAAATCCAGGTGGAGGCTCCTGGATTCAGGAGTTAACTGTATTTTCCTTCCTGGAAAAGCACCTTTCTCCCACTTTGGTCCATGATTTCACAGTGCTCCATCTCCCCTGGGAATTTTCCTGTGCTCAGGATCTGCCATGGCACAAAACGACACAAGGGAGAATTAATAAGGTTTTATTAATCCTATGATTGTTTTATTAAGCAGTTGCTATTTATTCCTTTTTAATTTTTCCTGATTTTTTTTTTAAGTATAAAATTATTTTTCCCTGCCTCTCCTGTGGAAAAAGCTGTTCCCATGTCTGCCTGTCCCCGCTGACAGGAGCGATTAAAGCCTTCGGAACAGCTGAAAGCTGCACTTGGGTTCCCGTGAAAGCCCCAGATTTCAGCTCTGATTCCTACCAGGCTTGTCAAGGCTGGAGACACGGAGCAGATCCCAGGGGAAAGCTGGAATTGCTCCTCACCGGGACGGGTTTGCTCTTTCTGCCCCTTGGGGGTTGACAATTGCTCTGGAATATTTTTCCTGCAGACAGGAGGAAGGTGCAGGCTGGGTTTTGTCAGCCCTGGCATTCCAGGAAAGGAGCTGAGGGAAGGACAAGGAGGAAAAGCTCCTGGAGGGGCTGTTTTCCCACAGGGAGTGTCTCTCCATGCTTCAGGACAGAAAATCCCTGAGGAAAGATGCCTTTTCAGGAGGCACCAAAGGAGAAGGAGGGTGGGCAGTTTTTAAATCAGGATTTTCCTTCTCTCCACCCACCCCACACCATTCCAAGCATTTCCCAGGCAGGACAGGGACTCCTCCCACCGTCCCAGGTTGCTCCAGCCCCAGGCTCCAGCCTGGCCTTGGGCACTGCCAGGGATCCAGGGCAGCGACAGCTGCTCTGGGAATTCCAGCCCAGACAGGAATTCCCAATTCCCAATCTCCCAGCCATCCCTGCCCGCTGGCACTGGGAGCCATTCCCTGTGTCCTGTCCCTCCATCCCTTGTCCCCAGTCCCTCTCCAGCTCTCCTGGAGCCCCTCCAGGCCCTGCTAGGGGCTCTGAGCTCTCCCTGGATCCCTCTCCTCTCCAGGGGAGCATTCCCAGCTCTCCCAGCCTGGCTCCAGAGCAGCTCCAGCCCTTGGAGCAGCTCCGTGGATTCCTCTGGATTTGCTCCCACACATCCACGTCCTTATCCCATGTCCTTGACCATCACCAGCTCCTGCTGGAAAGAATTCCAGTATCCCTTTTGGAATTGTTAACGTGTCCCTGTGGAATAAGCACCCCTTTGGTGAAGCCCCTGTGGCAGTTTGGGGTTTATCAAGCCCTGACCCCAGCTGCGCTTTGGGGTCAGGCCTGCAGGGCTGAGGTGATTTCTCGGTTGCCACGACCCTTCCTCATCCACAGCCGTTTATCCGTCAGCTGGAGGAAATGTCAACGGCCAGGCTGTTACAGAAATATGGGATTTAATGCCAGAAATTCCTAAAAAGGAAAGCAGAACTGGCGGTGGGGAAGTGAATGATGGTGGAAGAGCACTGGGGAGCACGGGGACGCGGCAGGGACACCCAGGGAGGGTCCAGTGTCACGGCAGGGCTGGGGAATCTTCTCCGAGCCTCTCCAGGCTGCTGAGAGCTTTCCCCCAGAGATGTGGGGGCTTCCAGCGAGCGCAATCCATGCTTTGCCGTGGATAAATTGCTTTTCCACGGATGATCCCGAGCAGGAAATCCGTCCACGGCTCCTGATTGCTGCCCCTCTCCGTTCCCGTTTTCCAGTGCCCCCCAACCTGACGGTCCCTCAGGAGAAGTCGCCGCTGGTGACGCGGGAAGGGGACACCATCGAGCTGCAGTGCCAGGTGACCGGGAAACCCAAACCCATCATCCTGTGGTCACGGGCGGACAAGGAGGTGGCGATGCCGGACGGGGCCCTGCAGACCGAGAGCTACGACGGGATCCTGCGGATCGTCAACGTCTCCCGGGAAATGACCGGGACCTACCGCTGCCAGACCAGCCAGTACAACGGGTTCAACGTCAAGCCCCGAGAGGCGCTGGTGCAGCTCATTGTGCAGTGTGAGTAAAAACTGATTTCCCTTGATTTCCTTTTTTTGTCGTGCTGAGAAAAAGTTGATTTATTCCTCCCCTAAACGAACAGCGGCAAGAGTCTTACGGCTGTTACATATTTGATGTCGGGTTGTTTGTCTCTGTAGTTCCCTGAATCCATGAATTCCATGTAAATATGGAAGTAAAAATGACATAGGAGTCTCATTTCTGGTAACAAAAAAAAAAAAAAAAAAGAAAAAAAAAAAAAGAGAGAAAAACAAAACCAAAAAAACCCCAACCAAGTGTGAGGCAATCATTATTTTCCCCACAGCTTTGAATTCCTTGACACAGGAACAAGCAGACGAGATGGGAGGACATATTTCTCTAAATGCTGAGCTGATCCTGAGCTCATTTGTTGCTGCTGTGTAAAACAAGGAGGAAAAAAGGAGGGCAGGAGCTGTTCCCTGGGAGCTGATCCGCATCCAGATCTGCCAGCCAGCCTCGGGAGCGGGGAGGGAAAAGGAAGGGGGGGAGCAGTTATTTTTTATTTTGGAAGCGTGCAGCATTTGTTGTCGGAACACGGAAAGCCTGGTTTCTGGGGAATAACGGGGGATAATAAGATGTTCTTTGTGCTGAGTGACTTCTCTGGGTCTGCTGCTCTGTCAGGACTTAATTTGGGTGTTTTTATGAAGTGCAGCCCTCATTTGTTACGCTCTCAGATGCCCCAGTCTCCTGTCACTGGGCTTTTTATCCCGCTCTGCGCTCAGCTCCAGTGACCTCTCTGGGGGCCTCCAGGGAAGGGCTGCTCCTCACAACCTCCTCGCTGCTGATAAGAAACTGATTTGTTTCTCCTGGCTCTGCTTTGTAACAAAGTAGGGATGCATTGATTACAGGCTTGGGATCTGCGGGATTTCCATCCCAGCTTTTTCCTGCCGCTCCAGCTTTAGATCCCAAAGTCGAGGCTGAAGGGAGGACGGAATCTTGTCCCCTGTGCGTTTCTCTTGGTCGTGGGCTCGGCTGTGTTAGGAGTGGGCTCATCCCACTGGAACTTGGGCGTGAGGGGTCTGTGCCTCCTGTCCTTGGCTCAATCTTTTTTCTTTTTTCTTTTTTTTTTCCTGGAGCAGAGGAGGCTCAGGGGCCCTGGTGGCTCTGCACAGCTCCTGCCAGGAGGGGACAGCCGGGGGGGTCGGGCTGTGCCAGGGAACAGGGACAGGAGGAGAGGGAACGGCCCCAGGCTGGGCCAGGGCAGGCTCAGAGTGGGCACCGCAGGAATTTCCCCATGGAAAGGGAGCTCAGGGCTGGGCACTGCCCGGGGAGGGTTGCAGTGCCCATCCCTGGAGTGCCCCAGGAATTCCTGGAGGTGGCACTCGGAGCTCTGGGGACAGGGTGGGCATCGGGCACAGCTGCGACTCTGACCTTGGAGCTCTTTTCCAACTTCAACAATCCCAGGATTCTGTGAATCTGGGAACGAGAACCACCACGGAAACAGGGGATCGTTGATCCTTCTAAATAAGGAAGGGGAAGAAGCTTCTTTGTCCTTTTTCTGGCACAAATTTGCTGTGGAAAGTAGAAAATATTTTGCAGCTGAGGAATTCCAACAGCTTCACACTTCCCCAGGACCTGAGGCAGTTCCTGGTGGATCCCATGGGATGACTCTGCTGACTCTCAGATTCTGGGCATGCATTGCTTGGGTCGCTGTTGTTTCCCCACCTTTTCCTGCTGCCAAACCCCCTCTTTCTGACGCGTTTTCGTTCTGCTCGAGATGCAGAATTTTTCCTAATTCTGGGAGAAGAAGCACAACCTGAAAATGCTTCCAAGAAGTAGGAGTTCAACAGGTATTTCCAGGCGCTTTTTCTTTCATCTCTCCGTGTTTAGAATTCCGCTCCCTTTATTCACATCCTGGCAAGTGACAAATTGGAGATGAATGGAGAAAAATTATGGAAAGCTTTGATTATTTTTCCTGTGGGAGGAAAGTTTTTGTTCCCAACGACTTGAGCAGCGTTTCTGTACCGAGGGTGGCATTTAACCAATTGTCATAAGAACCAGTTCTTTTCACAATTTTGGAATATTTATCCTAGATGCTTCCAGCAGCGATGAACAGGGAAAGATATTTAATGGGACACTTTTATTTAGAGAATAACATACGGATTTCAGTGTGGATGTGCTGAGTGAGGATATTCCCATTCTTTGGAAGGTTCTCCTTGTGAGAGCAGGACTTTGTCTCACTAAAAGTCATTAATTAATCTATTTTCAAGGAATTGTGGAATATCCTGAGTGGGAAGGGGGCCCACAAGGATCACAAATCCAACCCCTGGCCCTGCACAGATGCCACAAGAATCCTACCCTGTGCACCCTTGGGAATGTGCCCATTCCCTGGGAAGCCATTCCAGAGTTTCTCAGGGCAAATCCTTCTGTGGAATTGCTTCTCCAGGTCACATCTATGGGGTCAATCTACAGAAAAATTAAAATTAAATTCAAATAGAAAGCATGATTTTTATTTTTCTAAAATTTTGCCTGCTCATCTAATGAGTTTTTTGTTTTCCCCAGATCTTTCATCTTTCCATCCCTTTATCCCATCTCAGTGATGTCAGGGAGCTCTCCAGGAAAACTGTGGATTTTTGGTCAAAGTTTTTCCTTGAGCTGTGGTTTAAGATTTTATTTTTTTTTTTGTATGTGTGTGTTTACCTTAAACCCTAAAACTTCTCTAGAAACATGAAAATCCTGGAGCCACAGAGTGGTTTGGTTTGGAAGGGAATTTCACACCCATCCCATTCCATCCCCTCCATGGCAGGAACGCCTCCCCCTGTCCCAGGCTGCTCTAAGATCGGTCTTGCTCTGCGTTTGGTTTCCCATCATGGGTTAGATGGGATGTTGGGAACTGGGAGTTCCTGGCTGGGCTGGGATTCCCGGAGCAGCTGTGGCTGGCCCTGGATCCCTGGCAGTGCCCAAGGCCAGGCTGGACCCTGGGCTGGAGCAGCCTGGGACAGTGAGAGGGGTCCCTGCCCACCCAGGGGTGGCCCTGGATGATCTCCAAGATCCCTTGCAGCCCCAACCACTCTGGGATTCTGTTTTATGATTTTCCAGCTGCAATCGTGGATAAATAAATTTTTAAGGAATGAATCAAACCCTGCTGGTGGCAGACAAGGCCCAATCCAGGGACAATTCACCAGCTCCACCCTTCCAGCTGCAGGAGAGGGTGGGGACATAAAGGTGCCACCAGGTGCCACCCAAGGCAGCGTTTCCATCGTGTCCCTTCTCAAGGGATCGGAGCAGTGAGGACGGGATCGTTTTCCCGGCTCCCTTTTCCTTCTGCGCTCCATAAAATCCTATTTACAGCAGAAAGCCCTTCCCAAACTCATCCGCCACTGAACCCTCGGAAAGCTTCTGGAAACATCCAAGGTATTTCATGGGACACTGGCTGGCAGAGCTTTGGTGGCCACACTGGGACGATCCAGGATTTCCCATTCCATTGGAGCTTGGCTTTATTTGTGTCGTTCTTCCTCGGTAATAAATTCCAAATAGCTCTGGAGAAGGGGCTCATCCTGCAGGAATTAGATTGGGAATGGAACAGAGCTAATTAAAGGGAGAGATGAGGCTGAGCGATGATCTCAGGTGCTGAGTGGAGCAGCATAAATGAGTTATTCCCATTTTCCATCAACTGGAGAATCCAGCCCTGAGTCCTCTTTCCTTGATTTTGGATTTTTTTTTTGCAGCTGGTAAAGGGAAAAGGAATTTTTCTGCCTTGGAAAGGCAATTTGGCAGCTCAGGAATGTGCTGGGTCTACTCTGGAAATATCTGCCTGATGAAATATTTATACACAAATATTGTATTAATAATGAAATAAAAACTGTTGCCTGAGAAGGAAGCATTCCCAATCCCAAACGGGACTGGGATTAATGAGCTAAAAACTCTTGGAATTTTAGGAAATTCATTAGGAGAAACTACTTGAACAGGTAGAGTGTCCAATCCCTTTGGGAATTTGCCAAACAACTTCATAGAATTGTCTTGTGAATGGGGATCAGGATTGTGATAAAAACCTCCAAAGAGTTAAATCCCCCAGATTATAAAAGTTTAATTATGAAAACTCATTAAAAAAAGGGATAATCAAGGAATCTGAGAAATCAAATGAAGCAAATATCTTGATTTTTAAACAAATCTGTTCTATATCTGTGCTTAGGCAGGCTGGAATGATGAAGGAAAGCAGAATTTGCATTTAATATTAATATTATTTGCATCTTTTTTTCCCTCTTATGATTGAAGATTTGTGTGGGAAAAGCTGATTAATATTCAGGACAAATATTACATAACCCAATCCATTCCCAGGCTGGTGCAGTTATCACTTTCTGAATGAATTCTTTCTCTGGAGATAAAAGTTTGGTTTAATTTGGGCTGTTTGTGGTGGGAGAAAGGACAGCCTAAAAACAACTTTAGAACTGGGTCAATTCCTTTAGAATTCTGAGCCGTTTTATCCCTTCTCTTCCAATGAAAAATCGCCTTAGCAGCTTGAAAATATCAAAATAATGCTTCTCACCTTGCTTTCATGATTTTGATTTGCTTTCCCAAGTGGTTTTTTTCCATCCTGGTGGTTGTATCTGAGGAATTCCACATTCCTGCCCAAAGAATTTTCCCAGGATATGGCAGAGGTTGATGCTGCTGAGCTGAGCTTAAATATTCTACTTTCCTTCGGGGTTATTTATTGCTATATTTATTTTATCTACAAATACAGAGAGATTTAGGCACTCCAGATGGACAATTCCCATATTGTGGTTTTTAACCTATGGATCATTCCCTGCTCCTTAATTCCTAGTCCTGAAACTTCCCCAAAAGACTAAAACAACAAAATCTATTCTCCAAGATCCTCCTCTGATTGAGGCCGATTTCAGAATAACCCAGAGGCAAGGATGGCTGTGGGTGTAATTTATCCACATGGAGCAAGGCAGGGAAAAAAAATAAATGGAAATCACGGATGGCTGGATCAGGAAAGAGAAATCCCAGGAGCTTTTTGACATTTAGCAAGGTCAAGGGCAGCGCGAGTTTGGTGACCCGGGGAGGTGATGAATATGCAAACCCTGGTGCTGTGGAAAATTTAAATGAGAACCAGATAATTTGAAATTTTTTTTCTTCATATTTTATACTAAAATTATTACCACAGACAGGCCTTCCTGTCAGAAATTCCAATAAACCAGAGCACTCCAGAACCTGGATAAACAGAGATGTTATGAGGGGGGTGGGGTGGTGGCAAAATGGAATTATTTATCTTGGGTTTTTATGGGAATTGGCCTCCGAGAGGATAATCCTGCTCTGTCTGAGGGCAGGAGCAAAGAGTCTCCCAAACAAAAGTGGTTCTGGAAGAAGAAAAAAGGAGTGGGAAGAGACATAAAAATTCCATAATTGTATTTAAAATAGGAAGGGTCAGAGCTTCGGTTGCTCCAAGCCCCATCCAACCTTGAACTCTTCCAGGGATGGAGCAGCCACAGCTTCTTCTATTCCCAATTAATAACAGGATAAGAGGTTGGATTTGAAGGAAAAATGGGAATTCCGGCTCAAAAGGGTTGAGGAAAATCCATGAGAATATTCTCTAAACCTTGTGGAATTCAGGGACATCCATGGCCACAGTCATCATGGGAAGAAGGTGAACAGCAGGATGAGAGGGAATGTTGTGGCTGGAATATAAAGGAGTCACAAGAACCAAGGACAACTCAGCACCCACCAGGGAAAGGTAAATTGGAATAGTGGACTTGTCCATGTAGTTAATTTTTAACAGCAGAAGGTGCTGAGTAAATATAATTCCTTTCTTGTCCCGTAATACTTAGGAGATTAATTCCCATAATTACACAAAATATGGATTTCAACAGAACCCTGGTTGCGAAGTGCAGCATTAAAAATTAAGATTATTTGGACTGACACAGGACACAAATAATGCTGCCCATGGATGCTGCTGGAATTTGTCCCAGCTGGTTTTTTAGCTCCATAAATCCCTCTCCTCCTGTCTCACTTTCCAATATTCAACTTTGTGCCTGTAATTGCCTCATAAAACAGAGTTTGGAACGCAATCCACAGATTTAAAGACAAGCTGCTGCTTTCCCTGTGCTCACTCCCAAATCCTTCAGATTTTATTCCCAGTTCCAGCATTATTATTCAGGCCTACAAACCAGGGAGGTTTGCAAATCATTTTTCCTGTGGAGCTGGGAGTGTCAGCAGGAAGATTCCTTCCAGCAGGAATGAAATTAGAGCTCAGGTTTTCCAGTGAGAATGGGCCAGAGGATGTTGGATTCACTACTGGAGGTCCTGGATTCTGGGAATGCTGGGAGAGTCAGTGGGAATTATGATTTTTTGGAGAGATTATCTTTGGGTTCCACCAAGCTTTGAGGAACCACATCAGGAGTGAAATCACTGAAGGCAGGAGGAGCCTCGAGTGGAATCATCGAGGCTGGGAAATCCCTTTGGGATCATCAAATCCAACTGCTCCCAGCACTTCCAAAGCCACCACTGAGCCCTGAGCTCCCTTTCCATGGGGAAATTCCTGCTGTGCCCACCCTGAGCCTGCCCTGGCCCAGCCTGGGGCCGTTCCCTCTCCTCCTGTCCCTGTTCCCTGGCACAGCCCGACCCCCCCGGCTGTCCCCTCCTGGCAGGAGCTGTGCAGAGCCACCAGGGCCCCTGAGCCTCCTCTGCTCCAGCCGAGCCCCTTCCCAGCCCCTCGGGAATGCTCCAGCCCCTTCCCAGCTCCCTCAGGAATCCTCCAGCCCCTCCAGTTCTTCCCACAATTTCTCCCAGGCCTGGAGGTGCCCCAGCACAGAGGGGATGAAGCAGATGAAGGATCTGTGTCCTTGGCTTGGTAGGACATGGATCTCATCCTGGGTGTTGTCCAGCTCCTCCACCTTCCTGGGGGAGCTCCATGGACCATCATTCCCTTGGGAATCACTCCAGTCGTTATCCATCATTCATGGCACTGCTCCTCGTTGCGGAGACCACCCTCATCTCCATGGGCTGCTGGCTCCATGAGCAGCTTCCCCGCTGGAAATTCCTGATAGAGAATTCCTTGTACCAGGATTTCTCACACTTTCCTTATTTTCAGAAGCTCTCCACAGAATGAAGGGAAATCTCGCACCTTCCATTTATTATTGGTTTGGCAAACAAAAGGAGCGACAATCTAATCTATTTTTTTAGAGGAATTGTTATTTCCAGGTAGTTCAGACCCTTGATAATGAATTCAAACCATTTAAAATTGATGCATATCCCTCACAGTTGATCCATATTCCTCACAGTTGATCCGTATTCCTCACGATTGATACAAATCCCTCATTTTCCAGGCTCCGTTGCAGTTCCAGTGCCCACTAATAGACATTTTTACCATAAAAACACTTTTCTCCCTGCTCCCATTGACTGCTTCCCTCCATACGGGGCAGTTTATTCGGATTTATTCAATCATTCCGATGGATTATTGGCACATTTTATTCTCTATCAAGGAACAGACTGATCCTATCCCCCTTTCCCAATCTGTGGCAGGGCTGGCTTGCGGAGAGGGACAGGGACACAAAGAATTCCCATTCCTGGTTAGGATGGCAGGACTTTGGACTGATTTTTCCCACAAAGGATGGTGATTTTTCCTTTTAGGAAGATCCAGGCTTGCGGTGGAGAAGCTGCAGATTCACATTCCTCTGTAATTTGTTTTATCAGGAGAATTATGATGTGTCTGTGCAATATAAGATCATTCCAAGAAGTTTCATGGAGCCTGGTAATTTCTGGAATGATCCATTGGATGCTGGGTTTGGTATCCTGAAGACATTGGGAGCTATGAAGGGGAAGCAGCGACATCTCCACATCCCCTCTATTGAAATAATCTTGGAGCCATGGAATATCCTGAGATGGAAGGGATCCCAAGGATTATCCAGTGCAGCTCCTGGCCCTGCCCAGAGTCCCCAACGATCCCACCCTGTCCCTGAGAGCGTTATCCAAACGCTCCTGGAGCGCTGGCAGCATTGGGAATGCGCCCATTCCCTGGGGATCCTCTTCCTGAGGGGTTTTGTTGTCCTTTGCAACCTGAAATCCATGACTTGGAACCTGGAAGGCCAAATATAAACCCATGGGATGGCTGAGGTTGGAAAGATCATCGAGTCCAGGGGGATATCCAGCAATGCCAAGGCTTCCAAATCCCTGTGGGAACTGGAAAATTATAAACTCTCAGGATTGTTTGGGTCAGAAGGGACCTTGAAGCTCCTCCAGCTCCATCCCTGCCATGGGCACAGCTGTTGTCAGCCTTCAGGGCTCTCCAAACTTCATGGATCCGCTTCAAGGCCAGGCTGGATGAGGCTTGGAGCAGCCTGGATCCCTGCTCCAGGAATCAGTCATGGATTGTCGCTGATTTCTGTCTCATGGACCTGGCTTTTGGCTGATGGGGAAAAGCCAAAAATCCCAGAACTCCGGAAGGGTTTGGTTGGAAGGGACCTTAAACCCACCGAGTTCCAGCCCTGCCAGGGCAGGGACACCTCCCGCTGTCCCGGGCTGCTCCAAAGATGATGAAGAGTGGTGGGAAAGCAAGGAAAACAGGGAATTCAGGGTGTTCCAGGATATCTTTCACGGCAATCCCACTGGCTGTGCAGAGCTCCCAAATATATCTAAGGTGGGCCCGGATGGAGATCGTGGAGGAAATGAAAAGAGAGAAAAACATATTCCTTCAATAACCTTGAAAATTCAATTTTGGAGATAAATCAGGGCTTGATAAAATTGGTTGAGTGGGAAGATGAGCTCCAATGGGAGAGGAAACAGCTGGAAGAAGCAGAGGAGCAGTGTCTGGATTTACTGGAAACAAAAAGGCAATTCTGTGTAAAACATTGGGGGGAAAAAGCAGACTTAGAAGCAATAATATAAAATTTTATAGACTCCTGTGGGAAGAGGAAAACAAGGAAATGTTGGAGTTTGTTCCCTTCAGCATGAAATTGCTGGACACAGAAGACAAATCCATCTGCTCTAAGAGCAGCCCCATAAACAGAGGTGATATCCCTTATTTATGCATTTATTTGTTTCACTGCGAGGTTTTTTATTTAGTTGGAGTAGAACCTAAATGCAAATGCAGGCTCAAAGATGATGAGCCAGGGCCTGATTCCTTGGAATCTTCCAAATGGGATTTAATTACTCCCAGCATTCAGGACCAGGCAAATCCAAACGGACTCAAATCCTTTTTCTCTGAGGCTTTTTACGTCAGGGCTACTCGGGGCAGTTTCATTTCAGAGCAAGGCTCTGCTGTAATGCCGGACCCTGGGCCACATCTGAAATGTGGAATATCATGGGGTGGCGGGATTTTAGGAGCTGCAATTCCTGCTTTCCCTGTGGCCCCACACAGGGCTGAACTTTGGGGCGCTTTGGGCCAGCTCCCCCTTTCTGAGGCGGCTCCCTGTGCCCGCGGGCCCGGTGGTGGGTGCAGCTCTGGGCCTGGGCATTCTCGCTCTCGGGGTCACCTCTGTTGGCAGCCCTTGAGTGCAGCCTCTCCCGGAGCTGCCCTCGGAGCCAGGGGTGCTCAGGGCGCCAGAAAAGCCAAGGACACCTGGCCTGGAGCAGGAATAGGTGGCAGCAGGAGCAGGGCAGGGATTGTCCCTCTGTGCTGGCACTGCTGAGGCCTGCCTCAAATCCTGAATCCGGCTCTGGGCTCCTCATGGCACGGGACAGGGCTGGGAAGGGGCTGGAGCATTCCCGAGGGAGCTGGGAAGGGGCTGGAGCATTCCCGAGGGAGCTGGGAAGGGGCTGGAGCATTCCCGAGGGAGCTGGGAAGGGGCTGGAGCATTCCCGAGGGAGCTGGGAAGGGGCTGGAGCATTCCCGAGGGAGCTGGGAAGGGGCTCGAGCATTCCCGAGGGAGCTGGGAAGGGGCTCAGCTGGAGCAGAGGAGGCTCAGGGGCCCTGGTGGCTCTGCACAGCTCCTGCCAGGAGGGGACAGCCGGGGGGGTCGGGCTGTAAATAACTCCAGGATCAGAGGAAACAGCCTCAGGGGTCGCCAGGGAAGGCTCAGGTTGGATATTTGGAAAATTCCTTCATGGGAATGTTTATCCAGCCCTGGTATTTCTTCTGAAGTGCTTGGCCGGAGTGTCTGGACTGTCCCCTGGCTGTTCTCTGGGATTTTGTTCCCACTCAGGATCTTTTCATTCCCCTCGCCCCAAGCTGTGCTGCTGCTGTTGTCCAGTGCCCAGCTCTGGAATGGGAGCAGGTTCCAGTTTCTTCCACGAGCTGTAGGGACCAAACACTTCCTTTGTCCACCTCGTCCTGTTTTTCTTACACCATTTAGGTTCTGGTAAACACAGGACAACTAAAACAGGAACACACCCCAAACTGATCATCCTGCCTCAGCTGAGGACACCTTGTCCTGCTTTTCCTTCTCAGGAGACACCAGGAAGGATTGGGGAGAAATTCTGGGCTGAGAATTTCCTCCAACAAATTCCTATTTTGCCCCTGTCCTGCTGCTCTGAGCTGTTCTTTTCTGGCCCTATTTTTTTTTTCCTATACTCTTTAAACCAGCCCAAAGCTTTTTTATTTTGGAACCTGAGGACAATTTGCCCTCCAGCTCTGAGCTGAGTCCCTCTCATTTTCCACAGATCCCAGGCTGAGCCATCTCCAGGGTTTCAATCCCTGACCCCAGATTTTCAAGCCCTGACCTTGTCTGCTTAAAAATAGGGGCAGTTCAATGAATGCCGGTCTCTGAGGTTTGCTCTGAGCCCCGGGTTCTAAAGGAGATGAAATCCTCACCTGGCCCAAAAGTAAATGCATAATTTAACTCAAAGCCACAACTTCTGCACATAAAACAGGACCCAAATCTCCCAAGGACAGAGAAAGAAAGAAAGAAATTTGTGGGGTTTATTGGTAATTCTCTGCTCTGATCAACAAAAGCAAACCCATTTGGTTTCTAAAGTGACCTTGTCCACAGAAGAAATAAAACAACAGAGATGAGAACTGATCTCTGTTTCAAGACAAATAAAATTTGTTGCAAACACTGTCCAGAAGAGCACTAAAAATGGGATTTTGGTGCTCTTTGAAGTCCATACATTTGTTTTATGGCACATTTCTGTATTTTCTGCTCTCCTCACAACCTCCCCTGTCCAAGTAAAAAACGCTTTTCATTTCAAGCCATCGTGCTGAGATCTCCCCCAGGTGTTTCTAGGTGGACTCTGCTCCTCTCCCTGCCTGACTTTTCCATGTTTATCCCTGGTTTATTTGGCACTTGAGGCTCTAAAGTCCTTTCCCATCCCTTTTTGGAGGCGTGGGCATGGCTGGGATGTGATGACCCCAGCTCTGGGCTGGCTGAGCTGGGCTGCAGGGGGGTGCTGGAGATCTACAGGAGCCAGGTGGGATCGGGCTCTCATCCCGGGAAAGCAGGGATGGGATAAGAGGGAACAGTCTCCAGTTGCACCAGGAAAAGTTCAGGTTGGAAATTAGGGAGAATTTCTCCATGGAAAAGGGTGTCCAGTGCTTGGGAAGTGGTGGAATCCCCATCCCTGGGGGGATTTAAAGCCGTGTGGAGGTGACACTTGGGGACACGGGGCAGTGGTGGCTTTGGCAGTGCTGGGAATGGTTTGGCTTGATGATCTTTGAGGGTTTTTCCAGCCTAAACTATTCTGGGATTCTCTCTGGAACCATGAGGCTGCTCCAAGGGCTGCAGCTCACTGGTTTTACTCTGGAAAAGTAAAAAAGCTCAGAGCAGGGAGGTCTGGGAGAGGTTCCAGGAGTGGGGAGAGAATTTAAAATGCCCCATTAATCATTCCCGGGGCTGTGTGCAGCTCTGGCCCGGTGTCACCCCTGGATCGGTGTCACCTGTCAATAACAGCCTGAGGGGAACCAGGAACAGGATCCAGCACTTCCCTTGTGCTGATAAGAGCCTTATCTCGAATTTCCCCTGTGCTTCTCTCACCTTTCTTCCCTGTTTTGTCCTCCCTTCCTGAGTCCCCCAGTGTCCTTGAAGGATCCTGGGAGGGAGGGGAGAGACTGGAATGGAATTCCCAGAGCAGCTGTGGCTGCCCCTGGATCCCTGGAGGTGTCCAAGGCCAGGCTGGAGCCTGGGGCTGGAGCAGCTGGGACAGTGGGAGGGGTCCCTGCCGTGGCGGGGGTGGGATGGGATGATCCCTAATATCCCTTCCATCCCAAACCAGTCTCCATCCTCGCCCCTGCTCTGTTTGTGTCCAGTGGAGTTCAGCCCTACAAATGATGGAATGGTTGTTGTAGGAATGAGAAAAGAAATTATTTCCCGGCTAAATATTCCAAAGGAATTGGCATGAGTTCCTCCAAGAATGAGCCAGGTTGCTGCGCCCCAGGCTGGATCCATACAGGAGGAGAGTTGGTTCAAATCCCAAAGGGACTCCCAGAATGGATTGGGAAGGACCTTAAATCCCATCCCATCCCATCCCAT
>VWZN01013137.1:0-24155 GCA_013396955.1 Regulus satrapa | reverse complement strand
GGAGTCACCATCCCTGGATGTGTAAAAAGGCTGGATGTGGCGCTCGGGGCCAGGGTTTAGGAGAGGGGTCCGGGCTGGGTTGGACTCAGTGATCTTGGAGGTCTCTTCCAACCCAGTGACTCTGTGGATTCTGTGATTCCGTGGTTCTGTGGATTCTGTGGTTCTGTGGTTCTGTGGATTCTGTGAGTTCTGTGGATTCTGGGAGTTCCATGATTCTCTGGATTCTCTGGATTCTGTGAGTTCTGTGATTCTGTGGATTCTGTGATTCTGTGGATTCTGTGATTCTGGGAGTTCTGTGATTCTCTGGATTCTGTGAGTTCTGTGATTCTGTGGATTCTCTGGATTCTCTGGATTCTGTGAATTCCGTGGTTCTGTGGATTCTCCAAATTCTCTGAATTCTGTGAACTTCAAGGATCCAGGGGCAGCCAGGGGTTCTCTGGGACCTTGGTGCCCTCGGGGAAATGCGGCTGAAGGAAAAATTCCTGGGCAGGAATGCTCGTGTCCATATTTCCAATTAACCTTTAAGAAGGTTCCTGGATACATCAGGGAGCAAATCCTAAGGGAATATGGGATACTCTTGGAATCCGGCAGTGCTCCTGGGGGCTAAAGGCATCTTTAACCTTTTAGGGATAATTTTTTAACCACTGTGAAAATTTGTCCTCAGAATAAAATCCTTGGGTTTCTGCATTGAAGCAGTTTAATATTGGCAGTGAAATATTGAAGTATTATCCATTAGTGGATAAAAATGGAAATAGTTTCCTTATTTTTCAGATTATTTTAAAATAATATTTTAAGGAATTTTTTTAAACTTAGGTGGGAACTAAGGGGCTTTTCATTCTGTGTAAAATCCTCCTTTTTACACAGAATCCATGAATGTTCATTTGATTATCTCTTAGATTAGAATATAGGATCTAATTAGAATTAAGCAAAGATGTTTTAATAAACATTTCCTGCTATTCCCATTATGTATTTTAATTTTAGGTGGGTTTGGATTTTTTTTCCAGTTTTTAGCTTAACCTAAATTTAAAAACTGTAGGAGACATAAAACAATCTTTAAAAATGGATTTTTTTAAAGGGCACAATTTTGCAACATGTGACAAGATTTTTTGTCCAAGAATTTTGGAAAATATCACTGAAATATTATGAGGAATTACCCTAAGAAAGAGAATTTAAAACATTTTTGGTCATGTTTGGGAGTTTTTTGAGGTCTGAGGAGAAACTTCCTGTGAATAACTGGAAGGGCACATCCTGGAAAGCAGGAAAAAATAATTGGATAATAAAATTAATGGAGTGAGACAGCAAGTCTGGTACTAAAATAATAACACCAGATTCCATGGCTAATCAGGCCCCATGGAATATTGAGCTTTCCCCACAGGAGGAGCTTGGACTCCCTGATTTATCCAGGAAGTCTGGACGGAATGGGAATAAGCAGGGAAGGGATGACTGGTCTGGATTGGTCTGGAGGAATGGGATGGGACAGAACCACCCTGAGATGAAAAGGTCCTGGCAGGATTCACCCTGGATGGTGATCTCCATGTCGGAGAGCCTCTGGAATGGGCAGGGCTGTCCCAAGGAGAGCAAGACGTGGATAGGGAAATCTTTCCTCCATATCTGAATTTCAAAGGAGCTTCCTGGGGTGCGCCAACTCTCCGGAGCAAATTCCCTCCTGATTTCTGCAGCCACCTCCAATGGAAATCCCTGATTTATGACTGGCAGGGGCTGCTGGGAGCAGCTCCAGTGGCTGTGGAAATCAGGGATCCAGGGGTTTGGGGTTGGATCCCAGAGCCTTTGGGGAATTGCAGGGTCTTTTATGGCTCCATAAAACTCTTGGAGCCCGAGTGCTGGGAAGAGTAAATCCAGCTCCAACCTGGCTGCAGGGTTGGCTGAGGATCATGGAATTCCAGAATGGGTTAGACTGGGGGGAATTTAAGGATCGTCCAGTTCCATGGCAGGGATCCCTCCCACTGTCCCAGGGTCCAGCCTGGCCTGGGGCACTGCCAGGATCCAGGGGCAGCCACAGCTGCTCTGGGAATTCCAGCCCAGCCAGGAATTCCCAATCTCCCACCCCTCCCTGCCCTCTGGCACTGGGAGCCATTCCCTGTGTCCTGTCCCTCCATCCCTTGTCCCCAGCCCCTCTTCAGCTCTCCTGGAGCCCCTTCAGGACCCCGTGGAAGGATCTCCCTGGATTCTTCCCTTCTCCAGTTGAACACTCCCAGCATTCCTAACCTGGCTCCATGATTTTTTTTAGATGGAAAATGCTTTCAAATGAGTGCAGAGGGGTTTTTTCCCAGGACACCAGTGGGTCTCTGCTCCTCCAGAGACATTCCTTGATCCTGGAGATGGAAGAGACAAATTTGGGATCCAGAACCGGCTCATGGAGAAGGAGGAGCAACCCCGGGCTCAGCTGTGGCTCCCCTCGTGAGCTCTGTAGGATTGAAATGTTGTTTGCTGCTGTTCATCGATTTATATTCCAGCCAGAACAATTTTAGTTCCATAAAATCCAGGGAACAGCAGCAGCAGAGCCCGTAAAAGACGCTCAGAGGAGCAGACACCTTTAAAAACCTACGGATTATTCCCATTTCATGGCTTTTTAAGGAAGCTCCTCATTATTCACCCGTGCCCTTCTGGCCCCAGATGGACAAATCAAGCAAATCACAAGTTGCAGGTGCAGAGGGAAATGAACGGTGCAGCTTTGCCCCAAAGTTGTTTTTTTATCCGTTTGTTTTTACTCACTTCAATACTTATCACTTGCAAACGCTGCACGTGCTCGAGCACAAATATTGAAGCTCAGGAACCTGGGAGTTGCTGGGTGAGGCTGGATCAGGATTTCCAGAGAATTTAATGCCCTGTCAAGGAGCCAAACCAGGACAGAGGCACCGGCCTGGAAAATCCGAGCAAATTCTGCAGACAGGGGAGACAACTTGAAGCACAAAATCCAAGTTAGCAAATTCCTGAGAGTGTGGACTGGGATTTTCCATTGTAAATCTTCCTGCCAAGCAGGCACAGACACAGAATACAAAATAAAATTAAATTAACAATAATTTCACACTGAAAGTTACTATTGGAAATCCTCTAACGTAAAATTAGAACCTTCCTGGGGATAAGATGAAAAAACTGTGAGTCCATTATGAAAATCTTCAGAGTTCTGACAAGGGATGGAGGGACAGGACACAGGGAATGGATCCCGCTGTCAGAGGGCAGGGATGGGTGGGAGATTAGGAACTGGGAATTCCTGGCTGGGCTGGAATTCCCAGAGCAGCTGGGGCTGCCCCTGGATCCCTGGCAGTGCCCAAGGCCAGGCTGGAGCCTGGGACACCCTGGGACAGTGGGAGGGGTCCCTGCCCACCCAGGGGTGGGATATGAGGTCCCTTCCATCCCAAAAGGTTTCTGGATTCTGTAAAACAGGGATTATCCTCGTTGTACCATGGATATATCTGTGCAAGGCAAGGTTCGGAACACACAATTCCAGGATGGATTTGCACACCTATTTTAATTTACTCCCAGATATGCAAATGGATTTTTTCTATGTATGGTCATGATGATTTCATTTCCTTGGAATAAATCCATTTTCCAAGGCGTAATGTTCCTGTTCCAAGCTTTGGGTGGAAAACTGCTGTTCTCATTTCACAGGGATCACCATCCCTGTGCACTGGAGCTTCCCAAAGCTCCTAAATCCCATCTTGCCTGGGCTTCTCCATGTCCTGGCCTCCAGGCTCCATTCAGGCACCTCCACATCCACCTCAGGAGATAAAGAATCTGGAAATGTGGCTGCAGTGGAGAATCCAGGAATGGATGGATTTGGAAATGTTGGAAAACATCCCTGTGGCCACAAACCCAGTGGAAAGTGAGCAGAGGCACCAATTTTTATTATTATTTATCCCTTGTTGGAGCTGGGAGAGAAAAACTCGTTATTTGTTTAGCTTAAAATAGAAATTGGAGAGGCCAAACCAGCGCGTGAAGCCTCTGCTCAGGGCCACCCAGAGGAAATATATTCCCAGAATTTTCTCCTTAACCAATCCCACTATAAAAACCAGGATTTGATCCTCACCGTGAGGAGCAGCTGTGTGGTTCAAACCAAACAAGCATCTCACTGTCACTTCTCTGGACAGCTCCAGAACTTTCCCTTTTCCTTTCTCTAATCCTTAAAACATGAATGTACTTAGGCTAAAAAACTTCATTAAACATTAATGGAGAGCCTGATTTAACTCTAGCCCCGTTTGCTTCCCAAAGATAATTGTGGAAGAGAATGAACCATTCTCCCTTGGCAGCTTTGCTGGAGATTTTTCCAAAACTAATAGTGGAATTATGAAAGGAATAAGGAGGGAAAAAGTAAATTAAATCAAATTGCTAAAGCCTTGGGGAAGAGCTGATGCAAATGAGTTCAACGCAGAGAAGTCGCAAACAACTCCAGTTTTTCTTCTGCGCATCTGGGAAGTCACAATCCTATAAAAACAATGGAAAAACCCAACGGGAGAACGAGCTGTTAACTCTGGCTGGGGCTTTTATCAGCCCTTCCCTTTCCCATTAAAGTTATTACCTGTAAAAGTGGGATTCCGGAATGAGCAGCCCGAGTTAATTTTCTCTTCCTGTCACTGGGGATCATCAGCCCCTGGATAAATGGGAATTGTAGGGTTTAAAGACTTTTTTGACCTTAAAGGCAGCAGAAAGTTTCATTTAAAAGCTGTTTATAAGGCTAAAGTAGCTTGATAAGTAAATAAAACAGGGGGAGAAGAGAGAAGGGCCTGAATACAAATTCCTGTTAAAATCATTAAACTGAGCCGTCACGGGGAGGTGAAATTGCTCCCTGGATTCGCAGCATTCAATGGAAGCAGCAAGGAAAACAAAGGAGGGAATGTTATTCCTTACCAGAGATGAGTTTTGGATGTTCAAACATTCCAAGGATTTATGAGCAAGGGGAAAAAAATTATGGAAAAATCAGCCATTAAAGGGTTTTTAATACTTCAAACACGGAGCTTCTGTGATATTCCTGTCCCAAAATTCTCTGTGCTCTCCCTCGGGGATTTAGGACCAGGAGGGTCCTCAGCAGATGCTGCTTGAGCATCTTTTTGCTGTTATTTTAGAGATGAAAGAATGGGTTTAACATGTTTGGTTTTCAAGATGTGCAAAGAGGAAGCCACCCAACCTCCTGCCACTGCAGGAGACCAAGGTAGTCCTGTCTTCTAGAACTGGTCCTAAAGAAGAACCCGGGTTAGTCTTGGTTCCTAGGATGGGTCCTAAAGAAGAACCCGGGTTAGTCTTGGTTCCTAGGATGGGTCCTAAAGAAGAACCCGGGTTAGTTTTATCTCCTAGTATGGATCTCAAACAAGAACCTTGGTTAGTCTTGTTTCTAGGACTGGTCCTAAATCAGAACCTGGACTGGTCTTGTCTCTAAAGACAGGTTCCAAACAAGAATCTGGGTTAGTCTTGTCTCCAAGCTAGACAAGAAACTGGGTTTAACATGTTTGGTTTTTAGGATATGCAAAGAAGAAGTCACCCAACCTCCTGCCACAGTGGGAGACCAAGTTAGTCCTGTCTCTTAGGAGAGCCAGTTCCAGAGGAGAGCCTGGGTTAGTCCTGTCTCTGGGACAGGTCCTAAACAAGAACCTGGGTTAGTGTTGATTCGTAGGATGGGTCCTAAACAAAAACCTGTGTTAGTTTTGATGCCTACGATGGTTCCTAATCTGGATTCCTCCTGTCTCTGGGGTGTCTCTTAAATAAGAATGTGGGTTAGTCCTGTCTCTGGGACAGGCCCTGAACAAGAACCTTGGTTAATCCTGTCCCTAGGCCTGGTTCCCCCCTCTAACACCCTGCTGCCCTCCCTGTGTCTCCGCAGACCCCCCGGCCGTGGAGCCGGCGTTCCTGGAGCTGCGGCAGGGCCAGGGCCGCGGTGTCACCATGAGCTGCCGGGTGCTGCGGGCGTACCCCACGCGGGTGCTGAGCTACGAGTGGCGCCTGGGCAGCCGCGTGCTGCGCACGGGGCAGTTCGACCTGCAGGACTCCACCGAGTACACCGTGAGCAGCCTGTCCCGCGACTCCTACGGCATCTACAACTGCAACATCATCAACGAGGCGGGCGCCGGCCGCTGCAGCTTCCTCGTCACAGGTAGGAGGCGTGGAGCTGGGAATCAGTCAGCTCTTTAATTTGTTATTTAAGGGGTTTTTGTTTTTTTTTTTTAAGGAATGGCAGTCTGTTTGTTTGGCTTTCCCAGGGGGCTGAAGTTTCTCTTCAAAACTCTGCTCACGGAGCGTTTGGGTTTTGTTGGGTGAGGCTTGATAGGCCTCAAACGGCAAAAGGAAGATTCCCAGATTTTGAGTTTGGAATCTCTGGGTTGGGAGTAGCCAGAATGAGATAAATGGACATTACCAAGTGTCAGCTCCTGGCAGGGATTGGAGCAGCTGGGGTGGGGAAAGGTTGAGAAGAGTAGCAAAAAATGGGAACCAAATTAGCATAGAATGGATTGATAACCGTGAGGAGATCCAATACTAAAACCGGGGTCGTTTGGGACCAATGAATGAAAATTTTTTGGGTTTTTATGTATAAAGATATGAAAATCTGATAAAGAATTCTGTGGTTGGAATAATTCCCACCGCATATCTTGGCATGTGTGGATGGGCTGATTTCCATGGCACATCCTGGCTGGAATAAAGTAATTCTGGATTCTCCAGCACTTCCATGATGCTAGAGAGTTTCTTTTATTCCTAAATTTCAGTGACAGTGCAGTCTTGAAGGCCCAAGCAGGTAGGTTTAGGTGTTGTTGGATGATTCCACTCCTGCTCCAGTTGCCAAAAACATCCTTACAAGTTGTATTAGCTTGAGGAGTCTTCTTGGGATTGTGGTTGATGAAGAAAAGGACCATTTTAAGATTAGGATTTCTCATTGGAAAACGTGAATATTCCTTCTCTGTGGGCACCTGCCAAGGGGGTTTTGAGGCAGGCCTGAGAGAGTCATCAGGCAGCAAAATTCTGCTGTTTGAAGTTGGCACAAAGGTTGGATTTCCTCGTCTCTGCAGCTCGGAGAGCAGGGTGGGCACATCACAGTCTCCGAACACTTCCTTAGGAACAAAGGGATGTTGGAATTTGTTCCTTTTCTTCATCAGCAAAGGACTTTGGGAAGGTTTCCACCAGATCCCAAGCTGGGGGAGGCTGTGCAGCCCCCAGGATCCACACGTGGTGTGTAGTGAATGGGATGGAGCCAAGCTTGGTGTGTCCTTTATCTTCAGGATCTGGGAGCTAAAAAACTTAGCTCTTGGAAAACTGGGGTTTTGGAAGTCTTGATTTTAACTCAGTTGGGAATTTATGAAATTAATTGGAATGGGAAGGTTCTGCTGCCTCATCCTGCAAGGCCCAGTGCCTGCAGCAGCTCTGTCCAAGCTGAGGTGTCCTGATTCCTGGAATCCCATCAGCTGGAAGTTGCACATCCCTCCCAGTTCCTGGAATCCCATCAGGTGGATGTTCTACATCCCTCCAAATTCCTGGAATCCCATTAGCTGGAGGTTCCCCATCCTCCCAGATTGGTTTTCCAGACTGTGGTGGGCGAAGAATTCCTGGTTCCTCTGCACCAGCTGGGAGGGGGCACAGTGGAGGCTCTTGGAGGCCAACAAGAGCAGCCTCAGCCTCCCAGAAGAGTCCTGATGTCTCCAAACCCACACTGGAAGGGGTTTGGAGCCACCTGGGATAGTGGGAGGTGTCCCTTCCCATGGAAGGGGTTGGAATGAGGTGATCCTGAAGGTCCCTTCCAGGCCAAACGGGTCTGGGATTTCTGTTGGAGCAATAGCCCTGTTTCAGCCCTAATCCTCCCAAAAGCTGCTTGGAAATGAACGAGAGGAAAAGAATCCAATAAAGAAGAAATCCAGGATATTTGAAGTAAGAATTCCTAGAAGGGAAGATTCCCATCGTTGTTTGGGTTTTATCCCAATCTGACTCCGGTTACAGGCACCTGGACGTGGGGTTTTCCTTTTGGGGCTGCTGCCAGCCTGGCAGCTCCCTGGATTCTCTCAGTGCTCAGGAAAATGGACCTGAATATCCATGCTACTGGTCCAGTAGAAAAGGGATGGATTTAATGGAAGAGCTGCAGATCCCTTCTCAGGGAACACCTTCCATACCCATCTGTCTTGGGAATAAAGGAAACCATTTTTTCCAGCTTCTCAGTTGTTTCTTCCCTTGGTAAAACTTGGTTTAGTAGGAAAAACTGTGGGTCTGCTTTCATGTGGAGACGTTTTTCCCTGTCTTGGACTTACCGAAATCCCTGGCAGTGTCCAAGGCCAGGCTGGACAGGGCTTGGAGCACTCTGGGATAGCGGAAGGTGTCCCTGCCTGTGGCAAGGAATGGAATTTGGTGATCTTTAGGGTCCATTCACACCCCAAACATTCCGTGGTGGGAATGGCACACCCTAGGCAGGAATTTCGCACAGCACAGATGTGGTGTGACCCAGCAAATCCCACAATTCTAGATTGTTCTGCTCCTTCCAAATGGGATCCAGCCTCTGGCTGACACCCTTCAGAGCCTCCTGGAGGTGTTTTCACAGCCACCAACTTTTCCAAATCTTGGAATTCTAATTTCCTTCCTTTCTGAAGGAAACCAGAAAAATTGTTTGGCTTCAAATGAGTAAATTTGATTCAATTTATTCATCAGGATTTGGATCCCAGACTGTGGAAGTTTATTCCAAGGCAATTATTTTGCCAGGGCTGGGGCAGTTGGAGTGGTTTTAGCAAACCACAAAACTGAAAATGAGTCCTAAACAGATTTTGTTATATTTTTCATTTCCCATCCCTCCGTGTGCTCATTTAGGGTTGATCCCATCCTGATAATTTATGGTGGATCAAGGATGCTGGAAGTCACACTTTGACTTCTCTTAGTCTTTTAAAGTTAAAACTGAGTTTATTCAGGAAATAAATTCTTTGCCACTGCTCTCAGAGCAAGTGGCTCTGTTGTGCTCCCAAATCTCAGCAGCACAGATGGAGTTGAAGCCCCAGGGAACTGAAAACACTGAAAGAAATGATGAAATGGTTAAAAAGGAGGCTTGGATTTCACTGGGAATGTGAATAGAGACAAGAAATTGGGCACTTCTTGGGCAGGATTGGAAAAGAAAGCCCAATAAATAACTGCAAGGCAGGAATGTGGCAGTTGTGTGGAGCTTTTGTTTTGGGGGGAATAATGGGTTGTTGTAACCCATTTTTAGCTGGTTTATTTCTGGTTTTTCATGCAGGAAAATAGAAATGAGCTAGACTGGGGCTGCAGAAAACCATTGGTATGCTCAGAGAAAGCTTTTCAGTGCAGCATTTCCAGCAGCCTGCCTTGAAAGATTTATTCTGACCCCAGAGCCTGCAAGATCTCCTTTTTTTTTTTTTTTTTTTTTTTTTTTTTTATTTCTTCCCTGTATATTTTGAGCCAGATTGGAGGAGATGAAAGCCAAATAAATCACACATGGAAAAGGGGTTAATTTATAGCATCTGGGCCAACACGAGGCAGATGTAACCTGCCAGTCTCTTCAAAATAAATAAGAAGTGACAAGGCAAATTGTGTTTATGGGGAAGCAGAGCTGAGTTCATGCTCCTCACAGCTTCACCACCTCGAGATTTTATTCAGGGCCAGATCATATCCAGAGAGCAACAAAAAGTCCATTCCAGGCTGTGGCTTGGGAAAACCCTGCCAGGGCTGAGAGCAAATAAATCAAAGCGGATCCGTGAATGGCAGAGGAGCCCCCGGGGGAGGGTTTGGTGCTGGGCAGGGAGGGGGTGAGCACTGGGAGCTGCTCCCTCCCTGGAGCAGCTGCTGAGGTGCCAGAGGTTCCTCCAGCACACAGCTGAGCCCTGCTGGGCCACGGCCTGGCCTGACCAGCTGGGACACCCCAGGGGCAGCTGGGGACACCCCAGGAGCAGCTTTCACTAGGGCTTGGCCTCTCACAGCAGGGTGGGCTCATCTCCATGTTCTGCAGGTTCCCGGTTTGCAAAGGAGGGATGAACTGGGATCATCTCCTCCTTCTCCTTCTCCTTCTCCTTCTCCTTCTCCTTCTCCTTCTCCTTCTCCTTCTCCTTCTCCTTCTCCTTCTCCTTCTCCTTCTCCTTCTCCTTCTCCCCCTTTTTTTCTTTCTCTTTTTCCTCTCCTTGTCCTCCTTGTCCCTCTCCTCCTCCCTGTCCTCCTTGTCCTTCCTCCTCTCCTTCTCATTCTTTTTCTCCCTGTCCTCCTCATCTTCCTCCCCCCTTCTTCTTCTATCTTCTTCCTCATCTTCCTCTTTTTCCTCCTCCTATTTCCACTTCATCCTCTTCATCATTATTATTATTCTGCACCATGAACAGGACAAGAGGGAACAGCCTCAGGCTGCACCAGGGAAGGTTGAAGTTGGATATTAGGGGAAAACTCTTCATGGAAAAAATTAAAGAATTGAAGAATTCAGCTGTCAAACGCTGCCCGGGGAGCAGTGGAGTCACAGTCCCTGGAATTGTCCAAAACCGTGGGAGTGGCTCTTGGTGGGACAGCGGTGGCTGTGAGGGTGGATTGGCAGCCAGACTTGATGATCCTAAAGGTCTTTTCCAACCTGAACAATTCCATGATTCTCTGTGCTCCTCGGGAGCCCTTCAGGATTAGGATTGCCTAGAACCGAGTTTACCTGACAAGTCCTGGTTTAAAATTCCTCCTCAGTTTGTGATGCTTGAGCCCCTTGGGCTGGAATTTGCTCTCCTGGGGCTGCCCTGGGCTGAACTTTTCCCCAGAGTTGTGCCAAATTTTTTTTTGATTTTTAGGTTTTTTAGACAATATTTTGTTCCACATTTATTAAATTCTTTAATCAGGGCTGGATACACATCCGTGGGGGATTAATTCCTTGATTTCCACCAGGAATCTCTGTCCATAGTGGACGGGGGTGGCTTGGCAGGGCTATGGATTTAATATTAAAATTCAGTATTTTAATTATTCATCACAGCCCTGGGTAGGACTAAACAGAGCTCTAACGGCATTCCATGCACTTAATTCCTTTTATCAACCAACTCCTGATCCCACCAGCAAGGGAAGACAGTTTGGAATATTAATTCCATGTTGTTCTGGCCTGTGGAATTTTTCTGCCATGGGATATTGCGTTAATTAATGAGCTCACCTTTAATTATTTACTTTGTCTTACATCACCCTGTCAGTGCTTCCAGCCAAGTGCAACATCGAGCCAATCAAGGGCTAATTAGGGAGGGTTTAATTGTTAGCTCCTGATCAGAGCTCCCTTTCCTTGGAGCTCTTTGGAGCTGGCCATGCCGGCTTGAGAGCCGAGCAAACCTGACAGCCCAAACACCTCCAGAAGGGATCGTCCCCACCCTTGGCAGAATTCCCGTGGTGCCAGGCATAACTGAGCTTGGAAAACACCTCGGAGAGCATCCGGTTCAACTTTCCACCACTGATCCACAGGACTCTCAGGTACCACACAGCTCCTGCCTTCCCTTCTCCCGGAAAACTGGGATTGGAGGGGATGGACACTGGATCCTCCCTTCTGATGATCCCAGAACCCCCCTCTGGAAAGGGCTCTTTGGAAACTTGCTTTTTCTCTAATGGAAATCATCTTTTGGACCTTTCCAGGAGGACAACACATGGAAATATTTTGGTTTTCCAGGCTTTCCCTGATTTTTGGGTATTTTAAGTGGTAAAATGGAGCACAGCAAACCTTGGATTGGGTTTGGCCCCATTCTGTTCTTTATGGATGAGATGAGGATAGACCTGTTCCATGAAAGATCTTGGAATCGTGGAATGGTTTGGGTTGGAAAAGACCAAGGGAAGGGACACTTTCAATGAAATCTGGTTGCTCCAAGCCCCATCCAACCTGGCCTTGGACAATTCCAGGGATGGAATATCCTCCCCATCCCCTGGCAAACCCTCTCCGTGGATTTAAGTCAACACAAACTCCAATTTAGTGGATTTAGGAATGTTTGGTCCTTTCTCTGGGAGATCATCATTAGTTTTTCCCACATTTATGAAGGATGAAGGCTCGGATGTGCTGGTGATCCCCTTGTTTTCCCAATTCCCTGGGAGATTCCCTCTTCCTGCCTTGTCCAAACCACAACTAAACTATGCCCTATAGGATCAGGCACCTCTCCAGGTGCTTCCTTCAGGAATTTCTGCCTCAGCGTTTGCTCTGTGCCCCTGCCACCATTCCTGGAAGCACCACAGTCCTCAGCATGGAACAGGAATCATTTCCAAATTCCCACTGGAACAGGATTTCCATAGAAGCTGCAGCTGCCACTTGTGTGGGCTTTAAAATTCCAACTGGAGCAGCAGCACCAGTGCAAAAATCCTTTTCCATTCATCTGCCAGGAACAGGGGTTTTAATTTTAATTAAAAACCTTGGGGATTCCAAGAGAACACTTCCTAAAAATGTCTGGCAGCAGCAAAGATCCTTTCCAAGGCACACAAAGCATGGGTGGTGTTTCGTTTCCTGCTGAATTCCCACTTGGTTTTGGAGCACTGGGATGAGGGGGGGCTTGGCCAAGCCCTTGGCAGTGAATTCTGTCCTGCCCTAAAAACGTGACCAGGGCAAATTAAACAGTGGGAAAGTGGGACAGACAATCCCCACTGGGAAATGGGAATTTTTCATGGATCTCTTGGTCCAACGCCCAGAAAAGTCAGTGGACCCTGAGCCAGCAAACACCTGCTTGGCAATTATTCCAGAGTCCAGAAATTCGGGATATTTGCTTCATCAGAGGAGCAGGCGGTGCCAGACTGTAGGGAAGGGGACAAGGTGGGATTGCTGGATCTCAATCCCGCTTTTCCAAGGAGATGAAAATTGAGTTAATTCATTCCATCCCGAGGCTGGAGGATCGAACTCCAGGATGGAGGGAGAGGGTGGCTGAGATTCTCCTTCTGCTCCAGATTGATGAATCCTTTCTGCCCTTGAGGGAGAAGGAAAATCCGGGGATTCCACCCCAAAAAGTCATTGCTGGATGTGATCCTGAATGCCACACAGCTCTGCTTGGAAGAGACCTTAAATCCCATTTTGTTCCACCCTTTCCATGGGCAGGGACACCTCCCCCTACCCCAGGGTGTCCAAGCCCCAGTGTCCAGCCTGGCCTTGGACATTCCCAGGGATCCAGGGAAGCCACAGGGGTGGGGCATTCCTTGGAAATCTGCACTTCAGTCCATTCCTGGTTGCAATTTTGTTTGGTTTCTCCCTCTAAAATTATTCCTTGTGGCATGTGAGGGATTTGTGAGCTGTCTCTGGAGTGGTTGGAGCAGCCAAGAGCTGTTGGATTTGTCAGGACATCAGGAGCCCAAAGCTGGGAAGGGACAGGGATAAGGAGGCTGAATGCCAAGAGGGAAGAGCTGCAGCTTCCTGAGGAGCCCTGAGAAGCTTGGGAAGCCTCGGAGGGGCTGGTTGGAGCTGGGATCCAGGGATGGAGCCTGGGTGGGCATGGCCACCTCCAGGAGTGGAGGCAGAGCCGCGGGAATGCTCAGGAGTGCTGCAATTCCCATGGGCTGGGGGAGCAGCCTGGCCAGGGCTGGAGGAGATCCAGGAGCTGCTCCTGTTCCTTGTGCTGCTCCAGAGACCCCACAGAGCTGCCCCCTGTCCTGGCTGTGTTTCCCTGTGCTCTGATCCCGCTTTTCCAGGGGCTTGCCCATCTCCCCCCTCCTCAGAGGCCCCAGTCCACTCCCTGTGCCTGTGGTGATGCTTTATTATTGATTATTCCCAATTCCAGGCCCACATTCCATCCCTTTCGCTGCCCATCCTTCAGGAATCAGGAGTTTGGTGCTCCCTGACAAGTGGCACCATATCCTCCTTCCTCACGTGCTATTCCCATGGGATTTCTGCAGGATTCCCATGGGATTTCCATAGGATTCCCACTGTCACCTCCACATTGAGCCAGGGATTTCTCTGGAATTGTGGCCCCCATTCCTTTAGGAATCTCTTCCTTCCAGGCAGGGACGTGCTCGCCTGTAGGGTGGGTGCAGCCAGATGAAAATGAAGGCATGGAATGCTGGCAGCTTTGGATATCTGGGAACGGGAGCTCCCCAAATCTCACCCATCCCAGCCTGGGAAGCAGGGATCTCCAGATCCTACTGGAATTCGATTGATTTACCCCTCAGGGCAGCACCCCGCATCTCCCAGCCCCAGAATGCTGGAAATGGAGCTGAGGAACCCCTGGAGCTCAGCTCCTGCGCTGGGTGGGATTGGGAATCCCGGGCAGGAGCAGCAGGAATTGCAGAAGAAGAACGGGAGCTCTTGCACGGCTCAGCCAGCAGATGTCACGTTTGGGTATTGCAGGGGAGGAGCTGGATCCTCGGGAAACCCCCAGGGAAAGGGAGGAAGCCGGGAAGGGCACCTGGAGAAGGAATCTCATGGATGCCGCTGGAGCATTCCACATTTCTCTTACTTTGGGGTGTTGGGTTTCTGTGCCTGGAATGGGAACCCCTAAATCTGTTGGGGATGGACAGGCCTCAGATAAATTGAATTTTGCGCCCCAGTTAGAGAGTAAAAAGCTCCCAAACCATCCCTTCCCTGCACCTTGCAATGGTGTCATGGTTCTGCATATATTTTTTGGGAAGGGATTTTTCTGGGAAGGGTGGGAAAGTCTCATCCCCATGTTCCCAGTGGGAGCAGCAGGGTTGTCTGTTCCTGGGATTCCCTGGAGCAGCTGCCTCTTCCACCTCTTGGGAGGGAATAATAATAATAATTTAATATTAATAGACTTTATTAACTTTAGCCCTGCTCAAGGGTCTTCAGCTGCTCAGCCCAAACAATCCAAACCTTGGAAGTCATTCCAGGAGGACAGGGAAGGCCTTGGAAGTCGTTCCTGGAGCATTAAGGGAAAGCCACAACTGCAAAAACATCTTTAAGGTTCCATTCCAAGCCAAATTATTCCCTGATTTTCATATTCCGAGGTTATGGGGAGGCTGGAGGTGACGGGGATGATCCAGCTGCAGGATTGGGATGAGGAGCAGATCCAGGAGGAGAGAGATGCTGCCTTTCCCGAATGCAAATAAAGAACAAAACACCTTCTCTTTCTTCCTGCAACCCTTCCATAAAACAGAGATCCTGGAATAAAGCAGAGCAGGGGAAGGGGCAGCACTTCCCATAAACTCCGCGTCTCCCAGCGTTTTACAGGGTTAAATGCAGGGGTTTATTTAGGATTTATGCCCTCCCAGCATTTTAAAGATGGAAAGGGCTGGAGCAGAGGTTGCCAAAAGGGGAAGCATTCATAAATCCCCGATTTCATTCCCGTTCCCTAAAGGTGGTGAGGTGGGAGCTGCTCTGCTCCGCGCTCACGGCCAGCTCCTGCCGCCAGGAGTGGCACAAGCCTGGGACAGAGCTGCTGCGCTCCCCACGCAGCAAACTCCAGGGAACGGGCAGAGCTCCATGGGAAGAGAAGCAGGAAGCAGATAAGGAAATGATTCCTTGAATGCTCCGAGTCCCCACGATTCCCACTGTTCGTTCCTGCAGGGCCGGGAGCCGACACCAATCCCACCCTCTGGGGTCTGGGACATTTAGGCACAGAGGGTTGGGGGAAGTTGTTCCATTGCGGAGATCCCTGCGCTGCTCTGCTCTCATCCCAGCTGGAATCTGCAGTGCCCAGTCCAGCAATTCCTTCAAGGGATTCTTTTCCTCAGGGATAAATGGCTGAGTGATCCCAATGAAGCACTGGATGAGGAATCCTGGCTGATAATTTTCTCTAAAAGAGGCTGAACCTCTTTTATTTTATTTTAAAAACTGAAAATCCTCCAGTCTTTGGGAACAAGGAATGTGCAATCCAAGGATGCAGAATGTTTCAGATGCAGCTTTTATGGGCTACAAATTGACAGCTGAGTGGTTCAGGTGTCAGAAACAGCTGGTCCTGAGCCAGATTTGTTGTCTGAGATCTGAAGATGAAGGAGATGAGAACACTTCAGGGAAAGCTGGGCTGAGGAATCCACGGAGCCAGCAATGAAATCCTCTTGGAAAGTGGAAAACAGCTCCGGGTTTGGAGGCGGGGTGGGCAATGGTGACTGAGAGAGGGATCCTTTGAATCCGAGGCAAATCAAACTGCAGCACCAAGATCTGCTAAAACCTGGAGAATTGGGATGGGAGCCGCTCTGCCTCCTGGATTTCCATCCCAAGGGATGACAGGAAATGATCTTGGGAGTTCTGGATTAGGACACTTCCGTGCATTTGGTAAAGAATTGGGAATCGGGGGGATTGAAGAGCTGGGAGGGGGATGTTGGGATGTTGTTTCCTTGCTCTGAACAACTTTAAACGCAGGGACAGAGACAGGGACTTTGGATAAAGGCCTGGAGTGCCAGGACAAGGGGAATGCCTCAATCCGCTTCTGTTCAGGACATTTCTCCAGCTTTTAGATCCCAGTGGAGCAGGGGATGGAGCAGCTGAAGTGACTTTTCTGTTTGCTTGGTTTCTCTAATTCAGTGCCACAGTGATTTCATCCCATTTTTGACCTTACACTGGTACAGGGCTGGTGGAAAATGTTTGGATGTTTGGATACACTGCCTGGAGGGATTGAATGCTGCACAACAAATGCTCATGACTGAAAATGTTCAGCTGGAGAGGAGAAGGCTCCAGGGAGAGCTCCGAGCCCCTGGCAGGGCCTGGAGGGGCTCCAGGAGAGCTGGAGAGGGACTGGGGACAAGGGATGGAGGGACAGGATACAGGGAATGGCTTTTGGCTGAAGGAAGGGAGATTTAGGTTGGATATTGGAAAGGAATTCCTGGATGGGAGAGTGGGAGGGCTGGGCTGGAATTCCCAGAGCAGCTGTGGCTGCCCCTGGATCCCTGGCAGTGCCCAAGGCCAGGCTGGACCCTGGGCTGGGAAACCGTGGGACAGTGGGAGGGGTCCCTGCCATGGAATGGGATGGGACTTAAGGTCACTTCCAATCCAAACCATTCTGTAATTCCGGGATTCAACATCTTTTTGTTTCTCTTCTAAACGTTGGCCAATGTTGCTCTGGTGGGGTGGTGGTCGATTTGGGGGGGTTTGTCTGGAATCCCAGAATCCCAGGCTGGATCAGGCTGGAAGGGAGCCCAGAGGGTCCCTGGTGCTCCAGCAGGGCCATCCCAGAGCTCAGGGCTCGGGGCTGTGTCCGTGGGGCTCTGCAATATCCCCGCAGGAGCCTCCAGCCCCTGTCTGGGCTCTGCCCAGGGCTGGGCACTGCCAGGACAGAGCTCTGGGCCTGCCCTGCCCCTCCCAGGCACAGCCAGGGCTGGGGCCCCTCTCGGCCGGGGCTCCTCTCCAGGCTGAGCAGCCCCAGCTCCCTCAGCCTGGCCTGGGCACGCTCCAGCCCTTCCTCATCCTCATCCCTCCTCTGGCCCAGCTCCAGGAGCTCTCTGTCCCTGCTCTCCTGGTGATCCCAGAGCTGGACACAGCATCCCCAAGGATGGAGATCCACAAACTCTGGAGCACCTGGGCTTTGAGGGGGGAAGCCCATTGAGAGCTGTGATCCCAGAAACCTCCTGCAGTCCTGTCATCCCAGCTAAGAATGTTCTTCCCACCCCAAAATCCACATCTTCCCAACCTCCAGGCTCCCGAGCACGCGCCGAACTCCCTGTGTGACACAACCCAACTCCTGCTCCCCTTAAAAGCTCTGGGAAGCCTCGGAGCACACCAACATCCCACCACTGGATCATATCCAGGAGCTCGAGGTCCCTCCTGTGCCAAAGATCCAGAGCCAAGGGCTTTGGGGACAAGGACCATTTCCAAGCTCCCTATAACTCCCACACTTCCAGAACCCACCTCTGCTTTCCCTGCACTCCAAACCCCAGCCCCGCTTCCCACACTTTACAAGGGAAGCTCTCGGTGTTGCGCTGTCGAATTTCCAGCCTCTCCATTCCCAGTGTTGTTTTCACAGGGATTTGGGATAATGCAGCTCTTCACGGCGCCTCATTATTCCCCCAAAGGTGCCGGTGTTGTTCAAGTGCCCCTCTTGTGACAAGTGGCTCATTACAGCTCCTCTCGGTCCCCCCCAGAGATCCCATTATATCCACCAGCAGTGGGAGTGGGAAGAGGATAATTTGCATCCAGCATGAGCTTGTCCCATTATTCCCACTTCTCAGGAACAAGGAAAACAAATCGTCTCGACCGCCGCTCTCTTTTTTATTCCCGCTGCACTCCCTTTCTTCCAGCAGCAGTTTTGCTTTGCTCCCTCTCCTTGGAATATTGTTGTTTGCTCCTCCACTCCAGGCTAATTGAAGGTGTTCCTTCCCCGGGAAGTTGGGAAAAATATCTTGGCTAAAAGGGCTTTTTATCCTTGGAAAAGAAAAGCGTGGTTGGAGAGAAAAGCTGGATCAATAAGTGTCACGTTGGTGTTTATTCCCGGGATTTTGCCTTTGTGCCTTTGCATTTTGGGTTGTTTATTTTTTAAAGGCACTTTTCCCTCCTCTTCTCACTGCTTTTCTGCTGCTGGAAATTTGAAATGCCTCTCATCCCTCTCTATTTCCACCTGGATCACAAATAGTTTTGAGAAGAAAATCCCTTAATTCAGTGTTTGCTTTGTCACAAGCCTCTAAAATCCCAATTAAGGGAAGGGAGTAATGAATCCATACCCTTCCCACAGTCCATGTGACAGGCAGGCCACATTGTCCCAGATTTTTTCAGCCCTTTCCCAATTATTCCCACTAAATCCCTGCAGAAGTACAGATGGAATTATAAACTTCGGGAAGTGGAAAATCATCATCCTGCTTTGTTTTTTCTCTAATGGAAATCATCTTTTGGACCTTGCCAGGAGGACAACACATGGAAGTATTTTGGTTTTCCAGGCTTTCCCTGATTTTTGGGTATTTTAAGTGGTAAAATGGAGCACAGCAAACCTTGGATTGGGTTTGGCCCCATTCTGTTCTTTATGGATGAGATGAGGATAGACCTGTTCCATGAAAGATCTTGGAATCGTGGAATGGTTTGGGTTGGAAAAGACCAAGGGAAGGGACACTTTCAATGAAATCTGGTTGCTCCAAGCCCCATCCAACCTGGCCTTGGACAATTCCAGGGATGGAATATCCTCCCCATCCCCTGGCAAACCCTCTCCGTGGATTTAAGTCAACACAAACTCCAATTTAGTGGATTTAGGAATGTTTGGTCCTTTCTCTGGGAGATCATCATTAGTTTTTCCCACATTTATGAAGGATGAAGGCTCGGATGTCCTGGTGATCCCCTTGTTTTCCCAATTCCCTGGGAGATTCCCTCTTCCTGCCTTGTCCAAACCACAACTAAACGATGCCCTATAGGATCAGGCACCTCTCCGCTTCCTTCAGGACAACTCCAGAGCTTTTCCACTTAGGAATGTGGAGGGGAAAGATGGGATGGAGGCAGCAGCATAGAACTGGGAATATCCAAATCTTATTCCCAGCTCTGGGATGGCAGTTCCCATAATTTGTGCCAGTCCTGGAGTCTCCTGGTGTAGCTTAGGAGTGTTTAGGGCTCTATTTCGGCAGCAGTGCCGGGATTCCCACCTGTCCTTGCCCCTGGATCCATTAATTTTTCCTCTTCTATGCCCACACCCAGAGGAGGAAAGTAACGATAAAGGCAAAGCACAGCCACCAATCCCTAAAAAATGTGGATGCAGGAAAATAATCCTAAAATGTGGTTCTGGAAGAAGATATTGAGCAAAACCACACCAAACACCAGGAGAGGGATGGGTGAAGTTGGACAACCCTTGGATCCTGGGAATGAGGGATTTGATCTCAAGGCCTTGGATCCAGGAATGAGGGGTTGGATCTCAACCTTTCAATCTGGGAATGAGGGGCTGGATCTGGTTGGATCTCAACCATTGGATCCTGGGAATGAGGGGTGGTTCCAATTGGTTCTCAACTTTTTTATCCTGGGAATGAAGTCCTGGCTCCAGTCAGAACCCTTGGATCTGGGAATGCTCACCTGAAGTTCTTTCCCGATGATTTCCCTGTGTTTTCCCTCCTTTTCCCCATGGAAGGGTGAGTTCTTGGCTGGCGGGGCTCTCCCCTGGCTGCGTGGCCATCCCGTGCTTTCCGCTTGCCCTAATTCCATCTTTTCCCCAGGAAAAGCCTACGCCCCGGAGTTCTACTACGACACCTACAACCCGCTGTGGCAGAACCGCCCGCGGGTCTATTCCTACAGCCTGCAGTGGACACAGATGAATCCCAGCGCCGTGGATCGGATCCTGGCCTATCGCCTGGGAATCCGCCAGGTGAGCCGCAGTCACCGGGCCTGGGAGCCCCCTGGCCCCCGGGATGTCTGCCGAGAATGCTGCTTTATTTAATTTAATTATTTTATTTTATTTTATTTTATTTTATTTTATTTTATTTTATTTTATTTTATTTTATTTTATTTTATTTTATTTTATTTTCCAGCAGGTTCCCTCTGCCAGGCTTTGTTTTNTTTATTTTTATTTAATTTCATATTATTTTACTTTATCTTGATTTATTTTTATTGTACTTTTAAAACTCCAGTTTATTTCATTGTACTGTATTTTATTCTTATTTTCTTTTATCTTGTTGTTTTATTGTACTTTTTAAACTTCATTTTATTTCACTGTACTTTATTTTTATTTTTATTTTTAATTTTATTTTTTTTATTTCTGTTATGAGATGTTTAATCTGTGTTTATGCCCTGCCAGTACTGGCCACCAATTGGCTCTGGGGTTCCCAGGCCCCAGGAGGAATTGGGAAATTCTGGAATGAACTCGCCGAAGGAAAGGAATTTCTAATGGCATTAATGGCATTAGGAATTTTAGCTTTTTTTCCCATTTAATTTTCATTTCATTTTAATTATCTGTTTATGTAATTATCGGGGGTACTCTGTGCCAGCCTAATCCAAATATTCCTGTTGCTCCTCTCCAAAGCTCAATTTCTTCAGGAATTCTACCCCAGGCTCTCCTTGCCCTCCCAGCCAGGAATTCCTTCCCAATATCCCCCCAAGCCTGGCTGAGCCACAGAGTCATGGGACACATTCCTGTCCCATCCTTCGTCCCTGTTGTCACTGGAAGGAAGAGAAATTCCTGTCTCGGAGAGGGAAAGCAGGACACAGGGAAAAGCTTTGGAATTCCAAGCAGTGCTTAAGGAGAATTCCAAAAACACCGTCACAGAAAATGTTATAAAAATTATTTGATAAAATAATTAAGCTTGTCTTAAGGACAAATCAGGGAAGCCAGGAGGGAAGGGAAGAGGAGTCACAAAAATAAGGAATTGTCACTTTTCTACCTATGGGTGAGAATGGAAAGATGGGAAAGTGGGAACTGAAATCCCCCAGGAGAAATGGATTTATTTGAGCACATTTCAGACCCCACCTGTAGAGCAGGAATTCCACAGATTCCTTCTCTCAGGATCATGGGGATCACATCTGCTCCAAAGGGAAAGGTGTTTGCAAGCTGGGAATCTCCAGCCAATCCATTGGATTTGCTCTGGGACATGAAAAATATCGAAAGTTTTCTTCAGAACCAGCTGCAAAAATTACATTTGTAGCAATTAATTCAGTGAGGGAAGAGAGAGTTGGAACTCTCTCTTTTACTGGAATATTCCTCATGTTGTTCCTCTCAAGGATTTTAATCGTTCTCCTCCAAGGGAATACTCTCTGTCCCAAAGATTTCCCTGCATGCATTGATTTTGGAAATCTAAAGAGGCTTTGGTTTTTTTGTGGAACAAGGGAAGGAGAGTTTGGCAAAAAAAAAAAAAGAGATGGTGACATGCAGGGACACGTTTTTCATTGATGTTCCCGGCCTTGGGAAATTAAATTAGAGCAGGAATGGTTGTGATTCCCAATTTCCACTTTTCAGGGCTGATTCCTCCTGTGCTGCTTCTTCACAGCTCTGAGGCTGCGTTTGCAAACAGCAAGGTGAGGATTGGAGCAGGCCCGTTCCTGGCAGCTGAAAACTGGCTCTGGGCGTCAGACGGGCCAGGGAATATTGACAAATCACCCTGAAAATAAAAACTCTGCTGGTTTTGTCTTCAGGAGTTCAGAGCTAGGAGTTGGAACTCCTGGGGGGAAAGGCTGGGAAAGCTGGGGATGTTTCCCTGGAGAGGAGGAGGATCCAGGGAGAGCTCAGAGCCCCTGGCAGGGCCTGGAGGGGCTCCAGGAGAGCTGGAGAGGGGCTGGGGACAAGGGATGGAGGGACAGGACACAGGGAATGGCTCCAGTGCCAGAGGGCAGGGATGGGTGGGAGACTGGGAACTGGGAATTGCTGGCTGGGCTGGAATTCCCAGAGCAGCTGTGGCTGCCCCTGGATCCTGGCAGTGCCCAAGGCCAGGCTGGACCCTGGGACACCCTGGGACAGGGGGAGGGGTCCCTGCCCAAGCAGGATGGGATTTAGGTCTCCTCAAGAGCCCGTGGGGAATATGCCATAAAATCAGCCCTGGGACACCATCGGAACCCCTGGTCTGCATCCTGGAGCAGCTCAGCAGGTTCCACATCCTCCTGCATGGAGCATTTATGGAAAAGGAGCTGGAAGGGATTCACTGGGACTGTCGAGTCCAGCTCCTGGATTTGTCCTTCGGGCTCTGTGAGGGACCCAGTGGGACCCCATGCCCTCGGTCAGCGGCACACTGGGATTTGCTTTGGGATTTATTTGGTGGCCAAGGGAATCAGCCACAAAACTGGGACACATGCCTGTCAGGACAGCTGGTCTGGATCCCCAAGCAGCGCAGGAGGTTCCAAATCCTCCTGCATGGAGCATTTATGGAAAAGGGAGTGTGGAGCACAGGGAATTCCCATTCCTCAGGGCACAGCCCTTCATTTGCAGCTCCCTGCAGCTGATGGATGGGGACAACCTTGGTGTCCCATCCGGGGAAATGCCTGGATTTGGTCACCCTCAGCTCCCTTAGGATCGTGCCAAGGCCTGCCAAGACATTCCTGCACAGAAAGGACATTTCTCCAGCTCCTTAAGAGCCCTCTGAAGATATTCCCACAGTAACGCGTTTCATGGAGGTGTTTTTGCATTTTATTTTTGCATTTCAATGATTAATTTTGGATTTGGCTTTGGAATCAGTGACAGGAATTCTTCCAGTTGTTTTCCTTTTCCAAGCCTCCCTTTGTGTATTCCCCAGTCAGCCTTTGGGGACACCAACACCCCAGGAGCTGATTTTAAGTGTCCAGTCATGGGATATTTAGGCTGGGAAGCCCTCTCAGACCAGCAAATCCAACCATTCCCAGCACTGCCAAACCACCACAAATCCCTGTCCCCAAGTGCCACCTCCACACTTCCAGGATGGCAACTCCAGCACTTCCCCGAGCAGTTTGTCCCAAGAAAACGTTCTCCAGGCATGTAAAAAAATGATCCCAAATGCCTCTCAGAGGGTTTCTCTACCCCTGGATGTTTTTCCACGCAGACAAAACCACTTTTGGGCCTCCCCTTCCAGCTCCTGCCTCATGGAGTTCAGCGTGGAGCAGCCGTGAATGTCCTTGTGCTTTTCCAGGAGCTTCACCGGGAGATCCTGGAGCAGCTCCATTCCTGCAGCTGCTCCGAGCACCTCTGGCTCCCTCTGGCACCACGTGGAGATGTTTCCTTCCCACACTTTGCCTGTCCCCAAAGCCAGATTCCCATTTCTTCCCGGCAAATGACATTTAGCGACTCCCAGCACCCGAGGAACGCCAGGCGGGCGCCTCCGGCTCTCTGATATTTCCTGCCAGCAGGATGAAAGCAAATTGAGCAGGGAGACTTTTCCAGAGCAGCCAGGAAGGGTGTGCAGCTCTGATCTCCGCGGTGGCTGCTCTCAGCAGGTGACAGCGGGTGACAGCCACGTCCCCACAGCCGCGGTGACCTAGAAAAGGAGCGGCTCCGCTGTGAAGGAGTCATAAAAATTCAGCTGGTCCCTGTATACCAGAGAGCAGCTTGTTCCAGCTTGTTACATAAAAGATTCAAGCTCCCACCTTTCCTTTGTTCCCAGCCCCGGGAGCCTGCGGTGTCCGTGGGTTGGCACTGAGGATCTCTTCAAACAGCCCCAGGCAGGGCACGGCTCTGGTGCTTCCTCCCGGTCCCCCTCTGGGTTGAGTGGATTTTTAACTTCTGCTGCTGCTCAGCGCTGAGCAAGGCAGGTGGATTCAAATATCCTGGGAAGGGGTTCCTGGGAAGGCTGGGTGGTCACTGGCTGGAAAACAGAGATGGGAATTATCTGTCGGTGCCACAGCACAGATCCCATAGCCCTGGATAATTGGCTATGGATAAAGGCAGTGAGGAAACGTTTATTATCCTTTGCATTAAAAATCCCAGAAGCTCAAAATGTTGTGGCTTGGGGGCCCAAAT
>VWZN01013136.1:53881-92017 GCA_013396955.1 Regulus satrapa | reverse complement strand
CAGTGATTTCCCAGACACTTGTCTAGACCGCTACCTTAATAACATCTTCTCAATGTTTGAACAGCTTCTAAAATTTCTTCCTCTGGCTCTCTGTCTCTTGTTTTGCCAACTATAAGGTTCTAATTCTCATCTTGAGGTAATTTAGAGTTTGCTGCTGCAGGGTTTTTTGTTTGTTTCTGCTTTAGCTGCATTTTCTATAAATGCAGAGCTACATTGTTTTCTTGACCTTAGCTTTGAAAGGACATCTACCATGCAGCAGCATAAATGCATCTATTTACATATGTGAGATCAGTCACTGTCATGATTAAGACTTTGATTAGAATTTAATTTTTAAAGTTTAAAATAAAATATTTCATAAACAGGAATGAAAAAGCCTTAGGAACATATTGTATGCATTATTTTCAATTATATATTGTGTATTAAATAATATATACCATTTCATCTCACATTTTTGGTTAAGATTTAAAAAAAAATCTTCTTTTTGCCTACTTTCTGAGTTCTTCAGTATCAACAATTGCTTGGATTCTGGAACATCTTAAGAAATATAGGAGAAAGTGGTCTTTTTTAACACCCAGAGGAAGTTTGTGATTTCTTGTCCTGGATCTGGAATCTCAAATTTTTCAATACAGTCTTACAGGGAATTTCTTCAGCCATGGTTTGAAAGTTAGGGATATTCAGGTGCCTTCACATGCTAGTTTCTACAGCTTACTATTAAGCATCTCTCTTTTTAGGCCATCTTTACAGATTTGTCTTCTGAAACATCAAAGCCCAGAGTTATCACATTTCATTTATGTGGCAGATGGAGGTGATGAGTCTGTGAGAGGAGTTTTACTGTGTTTTCTGTAGCTTAATTTTAACAAGAGGTTTGCATATTAGAGAAATCAAATTCCATGTGTGCACTCAGAAAAAATCTCAGATCTTAGGAGGAATGATCCACTCCCTGAAGGTACCAGAGTATTGTCATTGTCTATAGTGATGCCTACAATGCCTATGATAATTGTACCGATTACCAATGCCTGTGATATCCTAATCTTATGGTTTGTTTAGGTATTTAAAATTTGTGTGATGAATCTAAGCCTGGTCTATTTCTAAAGAGTCATATAAATGGCATATACTGGTCAACTATTTTCAATATTGTATGTCCTGTTTTAGGGCATTTCTAATTATAGGAATCATAATCTCATTAAAAGTCTTGTTGGGGAGGACCATCATGCTTTCCATTAGTAGCCAGAGAAAGAGTGAATTGAGAGCAGAGAAGAAATGAATAAAAGTGACAGTGTGATAGGAAAAACCCTATAATTTTGAAGTCTTTGAGTAGGAACTCCAGAATAAGACATAGAGAGACAAGCTTTCCAAAACAGGCAAGTCTCTTCATGACAATACAAATCTAAGAGAAAACTTTCAAACCTTTTTAATAACATTGATCAGACTATATTAACCCAATATCATATATTGATTACAGTTCTGCTCTGAAAATTATCTCATAACTCAACATCTCTTATTAATTTTCCTTGCTACATGTTACTTTTTAAAGCAATTATGTCTTGTTTTAAATCTGTGTATAAATTTGTCTAAGAAAAGGAAGCTAAGTTACTGAGTATTTTTGAATGTTTTGCCCAGATGAAAATTACTAGTGTCTTTTCATGCAGTTTTTTAATGAGAAAATATTATATTCTCATCTTCTGTTATGCATTGGGTATCTCTTTTTATTTTGTGATTTTTTTAAAGCAGAGAATATATTGCAATCAAAAGCACTAAACTCTTTTGCTAGGTAAGAGGTATACGCTAGAGAGAGCTTTCAAAAAATCAAATCAAGTGTATGAAGTATTATAGAGATTATGTCCTTGTACTCTGGTAGGAGAAGAAATAAGAAATCAATTTTCTTTGCAATATTTATTTTTAAAATAACAATTCTAAAGCAGACTGCTAGTTTCTGTGCAGAACCAGATCATTCTTTCCATATCAAGTAGAACAATTTTGTCAGACTCACTTTGCTGCTAACATGGATGTCATGCAGTTAAATATAAGCTGACAGAATCTACGACATAACTAGAGTAGATCTTATTCATAATGATCAATATTTTCCACAAAAAAAAAAAAGAAAAAAAAAAATTCTGTCTTCAGAGTGGCTTTGAACTGCCAAGGGAAGATAGTACCCTGACAGTATTCCCTAGAACAGTTTGAGAGTTCTTAGTGGAGGTCATGAATTATATGGATACCACTGTCCTTGTACGTTTCTGTAGGGTCCTACTATTTCCCCAGCAGGCTTGGAGTTTAATGCCAACTCAGTCCCACAAGAGAATGAGAAACTGAGAAAACTCATGAGTTCAGATAAAGACAGTGCATGATATCCCAAGGTATGCAGTATCCTTTGGTCAGTTGGAATCAGCTGTCCCCGTTGTGTCTCCTCCCAAGTTCCCACATTCCTCCAGTCCCCCTGCCAGCATGGCAGCATGAGAGGGCCTTGACACTCTGCAAAAGCTGATCAGCAATAACAAAACCCTCTCTGTGTTATCAACACCATTTTCAGCACAAATCCAAAACACAGTCCCATCCTGGCAGCTGTGAAGAAAATGAACTCTGCCCCAGACAAAACCAGTGCAGCCATCCATTTTAAGTGGCACTGAAATGTGTTAGAGTGAGAAAGCTCTATAACTTTCTACACAGACAAAACACTTTTCATTCCAAAAGTTTAATTTCTGAGATTATTTCTTTGTGTGTGTAAGCATCACTAAAGCAACTATAGAACATAGAGTGCAAAGGATTTTTTTGTGCCAAGCACTGTGCCTCATGCAGGCAGCTGAACCAGGTGTGCACACGCACATGAGCGCTCAGATGTACTGTTGCTTAATGATAGTGTCTAAGTGTTAACAGATGGAAGCAGCTTAAAACATCTCTTTTTTTTTTAAATTTTTTTTTAAAATCACCAAGGTAACACCTCCCTTGAGGATAGGAATGAACAGTGAAGAACAATAGTCACCCTAAGTGGCACAGTTAAGTAGCACAAAGACAAGGAGGTCAACACAGAATGGTCTCAATTCAGAGCCAACAAAAATTGATGTAATTCCTCAGCAAGGCACCTAATTGGAATCATGCCTATTGACAGTTTTGCCAATTTTACTTCATGCTCTGGAGCAATATAAAAACCACCTTGATTGTTTATCTGCCCCAAGTGCCCATGGTAGCAAGCACTAAATCCCAGAAATGGTCATTGATGCATGTGAAGTCTCTAGTGCAAGCGACAGAGCCACCTTGTTCAGTGGGATCTATGGTTAGGGGTCTTGCCAAAGACATCTGATTATAGACCCAGATTTACTGCGGGTATTTCCTGTTGCAGCCCACATACGCCTGTGTATCTGACATGGAAAAACACACGCACAGCTGCTCAGTCTATCCTTTTATTAGGTGGAGATGGAACATACCCTTGCAACTACAATTACAAGACTTTAGCACCCTTGCAAGTTAACTCATTTGGCATTGACATATGGTCTGAGCTGTTTAGGTTTCAGCAACTTTAAGGGCTGTTGTAGAATTTTTCAGAAGGTAAAAGACTTCATGTGAGTTGAAGCTAGTCTCAGCATTAAAAAAATAGTACCAGTCAGACTAAGTAAGATGACCATGGTCTGATTCTTATAAATGCTGTAATATCTGAAGATAAAGGATTGAAGCAGGTCTGCACTTCCTTTATCCCTTTTCCATCTAACAAAGAATATCTTCTTATTTGAGGGCCAGTGCATAGGGAGCACAAAACTAGCATGTGCCTGAAGACATGATGTGTAGAAACCACAGAGCTTTTACCATGCCTTGCTGACACATTTATGTAAAGCTACAGACCATCTCTAGTGTGCTGAAATGCACATAGCTGCAGAGATAGGGAAGTCTTTCTGAGAAATCTTCATGTTAGCGGCTCTAAAACTAACTGTAGTTTACAAGTCAACATAGTCACAGAATACAGAACTATAGCATATAACAGTGAGTACAGGAAAGAAGATGTGTAATTAGATATAATTGGTCTTTTCATATCTAATCAAAATTGACTGTGTCATCAGAGCTTTAATCTTCTCTCTTTATTTTCCTACTACCATCTCTTCTTTTAATCTCATTTTCTTTATGGATGAAGAACCATTTAATCAACATTTAAAGACTATAGACATCATAATATTGATTGATTGAATGAATGAATATTTCTTCAGAAGCAGAGCAAGACTTCTGTGATTATTTTCTAAGGAAATTTCACAATTTCTTTCTGGGTAGTCAAAATCTTGCAGCCTTGTCTTTCTCTCTAGAGACCTGCAAAAGTAGGTTATATGGGTCTGATGACTGGGCAAAACCATCAAAGAGTACAAGTATGTCTTGAGTCTGAGAGCATTTGAGTTGGGACATGAGTTGAGTTTGGTATGCAGGGGAGGACCTCATTTTGCTGAAAGTCTTGACAGGCTCTGGAAACTAGCATGTAAATACATGTTTCAAACACTGTTTAAGGAAATACTTGTTTAAAAAGGGTAAATCAATCTAGTTCTATGAGAAGATCATCATTATGCAAATTGTCTCTCAGGGAGCTTAAAATAAGTAAGTTCCTTCGTTCTGGAGAAACATGACTGAACTGTCAAATATTAAGTAGTAAGAGGATTATACTGGATTTGGTTTTACTTAAAACTGTTTCGTAGAGAACAGTTTCTCTTCACTTTCATCAAGCCACTTGCTTTTGAAATATTGGTTTGGATTCAACATTAGTCTTAATTGACATAGGTTTAGTTATTTCATTTGAGTCCTTTATCATAAAGCTCCATATATCATATAATTATATGTAAATAGAAGGATCTATGTATGCCATATACCATGTACTGAGATGAAAGGCAGAAAAATAAATAGAGAAGCCTGGTTTGTGACTTTATGCCTATGAAATATATAGGTTGGAAAAAAAGATTATGCATCAGCAGACTTACATGATAGAGGTGTGTGATTCATTTTTGATTTAATTCTCTTTCTACTGATTTACAAAATATATCAGAATGCAATCCACAAAACAGACACTTGGAAAATCAGTCTGTTGCAAGTTGGGTGAATTTAACACTAAGAAAAGAGAAATATAAGTAAAAATGAACACAAGAAGAAGACAAATCAGGCGAGAGGAAGAGTTTCAGTCATGTAATTCAATCTCATGAGGTAAGCTTTTTGCTCTGGTCATTAACAGAGATCCTCAATTTGGATGAAATGTAACATCAGACCATTGAAGAATCTAACTTCAGGAAAAGTGTACACATTGGACTGTACTCAGGTTGGTTTAGGGCAACACAACCACAAATATGCAATTCATTAATTTGTTTCTACAGTTTGGATCAATTACATTTGCATCTGGCGGATGGATAAGAGGTGGGTACAGAAAGAGATGCAATTAGATAGTCTAGAATATACCCAGGAGGGAAGCAGAATGGGTCTGAGGTAATAATAAACTTGTCCCTGGGAAAATGTTTTTTGGCTACAGTGAGAGAGCACCCAGAAAAGACAAAATAAGTCACTACATACTCTATTCCTATATCCTTTCTGTGTTAGTACAAGAGCCTGCTGTATATTTCATGTGGCTAAAAGGATGAGCAAAGAAAAGAAGAAAATAATTTTTGCTTGTGAAATCTGTTTGCTTACCACAATAATACTGAGGTACCTGTTCAGGACATCAGAGAAGTATTTAATGTATCTCCTAACAGCAGACATTTAGCTAAAACCTAAGAACACAACAAGTTAAAAAGAAGTTTTAAGAAATCAGCTAAAAGAAAGTATTCAAGGTTTATTTTGACTAATTCCATAGCATTGTGCTTTGCTTGTCTTTTACTTGCCTGAACTTCAAAGAATTTCAAGCAGTATTAAAACAAGTTCATCCCTGTTACTCAGCAATTTCATCCTTCATACATGTCTTTAAAAATCTGTGCTTCAGATCCAAAGAAACAGATGTTATGCAAATTAAAACACAGTAATTCCTTTGGAATTGCCACATGCATTCAGTTTAAGCCATCGGGAGCTGCACAGAAACAGAAGGGATAAAACTCGTTCCCCTTTGATCCCAGGAGCATTACCCCCCTCTGCATGAGCTAGAGAAGTGCATGTGCAATGCCTACCAGCCCCGTGATCCTGTCAACAAAGGTGCTGCTAATAGGGGGCACAGGCTGTGCAACTGGCACAGCCCTGCATTAACCTCAGGCAGGTGGTGATTGTGTGAGGGGTGGAAATGACCTGCAAAGACAGACTAGGTGCATTGCAGGATAAGAACGGGGCAGAGGTGAAGTAGGGAAATAGAAAACCATTGTGTCATATAAAAGAACACAGCTTACATGTCTGCAGTGTCCAAGCAAGGGTTCTACTTCTCCCTTTCAGTCAACTCCAGGTAATTGTGTCCATCCTGACAGGACAGGAGTGTGCTGGGTTCAGATATGTCTCTAATCTCTTGGGAGACAAATGTCTAACTCTAAGCTTAAGCCAGTGTATGAGCTGGCCTGAGTGCATGATAGATTATCAGTAAGTTGGTCATAAAGAATGAAAGCTGATGCAATGTCAAAAACACATTACAGCTCTTACAAGAAATAAATGCTTCTTAGTGCAGAACACTCTATATAACTCACACTAAGAAGAGGTCAATCTTTTTCTCAGTCATATGGTTTTTGATAATGCATGACTTCAGCATTGAGGGGTGTCCCAGTGAACAGTTACATCTAGATTGATTTGGTTTTTAAGAGCAATGTGCACCTTGCTGGTACACTGGCCAATAAAGAAATACGGACTTATCCCCTGTCTGTGGCAGAGAAAATCCCACACTCACCATTGGCTTTAAGAATAACAATCTGCAAAATATTAATAACTGTTTGCATGGAATCAGTATTTCCCAACAGGATTTTAGACACTGAGAGATGTGATGTAGAAAAAGACAGCTTAGGCATTAACATCCCTAGTGGCAATGCCCAGATCATTCTCAAATACCTGTTAACAGACTAAGAGCCAAAAAATTATTATTACTATAATTGAGGTCTTAACAGTCTATAATGTAATTTCGCATTGTTAGTTCATATGTAAATGCTGTGCATAGAGAAGAAAATACAGAAAATATTAATACAACATAAAAAATAGCAACAATAATAATATCAATAAACAAATACAGTAATTTTTAATTACTATACACACATTTTTTTCCTGGTGTTCTTTCTGTTGTTCTTCCAAGCCCTAAGCTCAGTGCTTCCATTTGGAAGTGGGGTGAGGGAATTGCCAGCACCTGTATTTTTTTCACCAGGAGGAAATATTTAATGTTTGTGCTTCTTCACTCTACAATCCATTTTGGATTATTTTTATTTTTGTTAACATACTTTTATACCTAGTTCTTTTTACATTATTCTGTAATTCATTATCACATCTGAATTTACTACAGATGATGACTTTTACGTGCACTAAAGTATTCCTCTCTTTTTTTATTCCCAAAGCTTATTTTTTAACAACTTCAGGACTGCATTTTTTAACTTATCTTTTTTGGGTTTTTTATAACTATAGGATTATAAAGCCAGTGTCAGGCTATGTCCTATCTCTTATAATCCCATGTCTGCACCCCTCTGTGCCATCCCTAATCTCTGCTTCTCAAAATGTCTTCCTTCACAGCAAGCTTGTATTTCTCTAAACAACAACTTTGATAATTGCTTCTTTCTTCTACCTGTATAAAACTATTATGATACTTTACAAAGATAACAAAACCAAAAGAAATTGTCCACAGACAACTCTAAATTAAACAAATTACTGTCACAGCTAAACTAATAAGAGTTGCAGGCTGGCCAGGTTCAGGCAGAACAAGTCTGGTGGGCCTCACTATTGAGGCCTTGCAAACTCAGCAAAAAGCCTATAACTTGTTACTAGCAATAGCAATAGTGTACAATGGGACTACACAAACACACATCACACATGGCTTCATCAGGAGTGATCTTACTATAGGCTACCAAAAGCCTGGAATGCACAAAGGAGGTAGCCCAAATCATTTCAGTTTCCACTGATCTCATTCTTTCCTTTGAGTGTATTTCTCATCTCCCTTTCTACACACCTGTCCCTGTCTCATTTGAGGACCTGGCACTATGTAAGGAAATGTGTCAATAAATCCCACTCAGGAAAATTAGGACGACCTCTTTGCAGGAGCCCAATGAACACCAAGTACCTGGGTTGGAAATCAAACAACATTAGCCTGCAGAGTTTACAAATCATTGCTTTCAATACAGGAAGTTGTGTGACAGCAGTATTTTAAGGCAGAAGTGTTCAAGATGGTGCAATACAGATGCTACTGGCCCTTTCTGCTCATGCTGGTAGTTGACAGTGCACATTATAGTGACACTATGGTGCACTTATCACAAACAGCATTGTCTAATGAATGAATACTTAATGAGCCTCCATTACACTTAGAAGTGCCCTGTTTTAAACCATTAGCTCATTACAGTAATAAGGTATTTTCTACTGCAGAGGAGTTAAAGCAAACACAGCAGTTCTTTGAAGCCAGATGACTGCTTAAGGCAAAATAAAAGAGAAAGGAGAATTATTAATTCAAAGAAATAGAAACCAAATTTACAGTACAAGGGAGAAAAGTAGCTTTGAATTTTTAATTTTTTTTTTCTTGGTAGCATTTTCTGGTTTGGAAAAAAACCCAATTTATATTGACAAGATAAGATCTTTGATTTTCACTGTTGGGGGTAGAATAAATTGTCAGTCATGAATTGTCTGTTCTATTAGTCTTTTTGCCCTGGCTTTGGATTGGATTGGAGTCAGCTAAAATCATAGCGAATGAGACTTTTAATAAGGAATTTCCTTTTACTTTTCTTGAATTGCTTGGTTTCTTATTGTAAGTCCTTTGATACCTTAGGTTGGGAACAAAACTTACTTCAGTGCCTCCAGCAAGAGAAGTTGAGAGCTAGTGAAACATGTATAGTGTGATAGGATTTAGAGTTATTTTAAGAATTATGTAAGAGAGATATTTAGATGCCTAAATAGATTTTTTAAAAAATGTCTAATGGCATCTTTAAAAGCACTTGAGTCATGTAAAATTAAATGTGAGGCTGGATGTCCATAATGCATCTGTTGCCATAGGTGTATATCAATTTCCCTAGGTGCCTATCCAAACAAAGCAATGAAAGATTTCCAGTAAAAAGAATTATAAAATTATGACTGCAAGTGCTTTTATTGAACTTCTGATTTATCTACAGACTAATAATTGTAGGTCTAATCTAGAGTTCATTGAATTCAATGAAATACTTTCTACTGATTAAATATACTTTATATCAGGTTTCTGTAATTATAGTAAGTCACACTGAATGAGGAGTTAATGTCAGAGAATTAAAATGTATTTGTGGATAATATGTGAGTAGAAAGTGGGCACAAATTTAAAATTATTTGCTATAAATTATTCACCCAATTATATTGCACATAGATACAGGAATTATTCATTAATTATTATGTATTTCACATAAGCATTGGCAGCATGATGAAAAAGATTTATCATAAAGGATATGTCCATCAGTAGAAAGATTCACTGTAAAGTATTTCAAAGACTCTCATTTGATTCCAAATCACCAGCTGTTAAACAAAGAATGGCTAGAAGCTGCCGCTGTTCAAAAATAAGATTGGTGGGGGAAATGCTGTGTGGCAGGAGCAGTATTTTTAGTACATTTCTCTTCTAGCTCCAGTTGTAGAGGTTGTGTCAGTGTGGTTATTCTTTTAGGAAACAGGATGGGAAGAGATGAATGGAGAATATGTAGATAGGACACAGCTTTCAGCTATTCTATTCTCATAATTTCCTATAGGGGAATTTTAAACCTAACGATGTCACATATTAAATCCTTGTTGAAATTAATGAGTTTAATATTTCATCATTTCATCTGTCTCCATATCTTCAGTGTGAGCTTAGGACACTTGCAATTTTCCCTCCATCTGGCTTGCCCTCAGTTAGAAAAAAAAAAAAAAAGATTAGGAATAGTTATGTCCAACACATAAAATGAATTCCTAGTAGATTTAAAAGAGCAAGCAATGAATTTTAAATTTAGGAGTGCCTGCTACCCTTTCTTTAATTTCATGCTTTGCTGTGCCTGCAGTCTGCTGTGTGTGCCTGGCTGAGTCCAGGACACAGCTCTGTGGCATGGCTTGGCCTGCTGTGTGTGCACAGGGGTGTCCCTGCATACGTACACTGACTGAGGTCACAGCTCCATGCATTCCTGGCTCCCTGCGATGCTGTGGCTCCATGTGTGCACACTGGTGTGCCCGTGAGTGCACGTGTCCCTCTGTGTGTACAGAATCATAGAATATCCTGACAGGGAAGAGTCCCACAGAGGCCATTGACAAAGTCCAACTCCTGACGCTCCCCAAGAGCTACACCATAATCCTGAAAGCATTATCCAAACAATTGTTGAACTCTGTCAGCCTTGTACTTTGAGCCCTTCCCTGGGTAGACTGCTCCCATGCCCAGCCATCCTCTGATGTTTTAAGGTGAAGGAAGAAATGGGCTTCTTGCTGTGGACATATGCCCAAAATACAAACAGTCTGTTTGTCCTTTCCAAGCTAAATTATGGTGCAGCTATTTCATTGTGGTTTAGTCCATTTTAGTGACCTAAAGAGTTATCTTTAAATGAACATGAGATAATTCAATCTTCATGCTGCATTAGTTCTCAGCAGAAATGCAAGGAAATTTTAGCTATAGGATATAGTAGTGTGGTAAGGAGGCAATTAGAGTGCATTGTATGGACTGTTTTATTGTAGTGATTCCACATAATACCATGAAGATAACTGCAAATCATCACCCCCAGGACTGTACAGCTTGTCACTGTCATTTTCAATCTTGGATAATGCCACCCTGCAATATGTGAGTGCATATCTGCAGAGATAAAAATAATTAAAATGAAAATTCAGAACTTTCACTGCGGATGAACAAAATGTGGCAGAAAAAAAACCAAACCAAACCAAACCAAACCAAACCAAACCAAACCAAACCAAACCAAACCAAAAACCTCTCATATTTTGATATGACTATATTCTACTCCATTTTCCTGTCTGTGTCATTTACCATCTCTGCATGTCTGTAGGTATTCACAGCCAGTCAGAAATAGGGCTAGTGAAGCAGGCAGAAAAGGTGTAATTGTCACAGCAGATCTGCAGGACATAACGAAATTGGCTCTGTTAGCAGTTTTACTGAGCCTGCCATTCATCCCAGATCCATGTTTTGCTGTAGACAAACTTGTGGACCCTCAACTCACAGAGAGCTACGAACCAAAACTTTACCTTTCTTAGAAATCTGGAGGAAGGAATCAAGTTCACCTTCAGCCAGTTTGCTGATGACATGAAGTTGGTTCATGCTGATGACATGAAGAGCCAGGAAAAAGCCAGGAAGGCTCTGCAAAGAGACCTGGACAGACTGGATTGATAGATTGAAACCAACTGCACGAGTTTCAACAAGGCCAAGTGCTGGGTTCTGCCTTCAGGTGACAGTAGCCCCAGGCAGCAGTACAGGCTGGGGGAGAACAGCTGGAATACTGCTTGGTGGAAAACTACATGGGGATGCTGAACAACAGTGACTCAACATGAGCCAGCAGAGTGCCCAGGTGTCAAAGAAGGCCAATGGCATCCTGGCCTGGATCAGCAGTGGTGTGGCCAGCAGGACCAGGGCAATGATAGTCCCCTGTACCAGGCACTGCTGAGGCCACACCTCCAATCCTGTGTTCAGTTCTGGGCCCCTCACTAAAACAAAGACATTGAGGGCCTAGACTATGTCCAGAGAAGGGCAATGGTGCTGGGGAAGAGTTCAGAGCAGAAAACTGATGGAGGAACAATTGATGGAGTTGTGGTTCATTAACCTGGAGAAAAGGAAGATCAGAGGTGACCTTCTCACTCTTTACAGCAACCTGAAAGGAGGTTTTATCAAGGTGGGAGTTTATTTCTTTCCCAAGTAATGAGTGAGAGAANTGTACCAGGCACTGCTGAGGCCACACCTCCAATCCTGTGTTCAATTCTGGGCCCCTCACTAAAACAAAGACATTGAGGGCCTAGACTATGTCCAGAGAAGGGCAATGGTGCTGGGGAAGAGTTCAGAGCAGAAAACTGATGGAGGAACAATTGATGGAGTTGTGGTTCATTAACCTGGAGAAAAGGAAGATCAGAGGTGACCTTCTCACTCTTTACAGCAACCTGAAAGGAGGTTTTATCAAGGTGGGAGTTTATTTCTTTCCCAAGTAATGAGTGAGAGAACAAGAGGAAACAGCCTCAAGTTGTGCCAGGGTAGATTTAGATTGGATATTAGTAATAATTTCATTGTCAAAATTTGTAACAGAGAAGTAGTTGAGGGGTTTAAAAGACATGTAGATGTGGCACTTAGGGACATGATTTAGGGGTGGATCTGGCTGTATTGGATTAAGAGTTGTGCCTGATGACTTTAAATGTCTTTTTCAACATAAGTGATTCTGTGACTATGATTCTAAACTGATTTCATGCAGAGAGACACTGCCAATAGATTCACAGACTAACCACATGTTTAAAGCAGCACAGTGTCCACATCTTTTCTGGATTAGTGAGTTAGTTCATTAACTTCTCAATGCTAGACAAAGAGAACTGTGTCTTAGTGCAGCTTCATACCAGTCTCAGAATAACAGAGCTGCAATGCTGAATGGAGTTTTTAGCTGCCACTAGGGATATTGAGGATGAAAACAGACAGGGAAAGACACAGAAGCAGTAAAGTAAATATTATGCTAATGGCATTTACTGCCTTCTCAATCTGAAAGACTGTCCTGGGAAGAGATGGCATCACTTTCTCCCATCACTCCATGTTTACTTGTCCTGCCACGCCTCACCTGTGTGAGGAAGGAAAGCAGCTTTTTGTTCACAGTTGCTCTCTTCCCTCTGAGGGATCTGGCAGTGAGGGCAGTCCACACAGGAGACTAATGAGACTTCTCACGGACCATTACTCCCAGAGCGGGCATGTGGAAGAACTCACAGCTGAGCCTGTAATTAATAAAGTAGAAGGCTGAGGCTGACTAGCAGAATATAAGGAATTGTTTCTGGGAAAGGAGCAGAAGGCCTGTGGTTGGATCCAATCAGTGAGGGAGCAACACTGCTGCTGCTCACTAATGGGTAACAATTGCAGCTGGAGGAGCTGCTGGGAACAGTGCTGCTCAGCTGCCACTGCACATCTGCTCAGTTGGGTGGCTTCAAACCTTTCCCTCAAGGTTCTCTCAACTGCCAGGAAGTCTAACTTTGTCTCCTGAAAACTGTGAGGCAAGACACATGTGTTTGTTCCTGTTGCTCTACTTACCAAGGACATTGGAACAGTGAGAATGATCTGACAGCTGTTACTAGTAAAAAAGGCATGGAAAGGAAACAAGAAAAAAGTAAATGATAGGCACAAGGGATCAATACTCACTGCTGAGTGTGTACTATTGGTGAACAGTGGGTCTCAGCTTGTTCTCAGCTGCAGATCTCTGTACTGCCCAGATTGCTGTCTTGTAAAGACATGAACTGGCACAAACTGCTAAGCAGCAGCTCTGATGTGTGCTCAGTTTCCTCATACAGTAGTTGGCTTTTGTTTGGACCTTGTCTTGTTTGAAACAAGACTGGTTGGTAAGAAAGAGGTGGCAGTGACTTTCCCAAACTCAGCATCAGAATGTAATTCCCTGAGTTTTAGTTCCATCAAGTCAAGAAAAAACAACTAGATATTAAAATGAATAAATATTGCAATACTGTTTGCATGAGTATATGTTGCCATTGAGATTCTCACAGGATAGAAGGAGATTAACAATGGAATTGACCAAAAAAAGGTGTATAGTTCTGAATAGAACAGGAAATCAAATGCTGTTTTTACTTTTTCTTTGAGGATAAAACTTCAGCCTAAGGAAAATAACAGTCTCATTTTCCCTGAATCTCTGTATGTAATTTATGGAAAGAATTAGACCTGCAGTGGAGGGAAGGGATAGAAGGGAGACCCAAACTTTGCTACAGATAAGATTGTTAAAAACATAACCCCTTTCTTAATTACAAATTACATAATCTGCATGTTGATGAATTCTACTAGTGACTTGCTTGAAGCAGTACCTGCACAGTAGCTGAATTGTCTTTGGAAGGTCTTCCTGTACTTGCATAAAATCTCAACTGTGACTTAAATTATTAAAGTCAGAAATTGCTGTTTCTATTGCTATCTCTTGGAGGCTTCTTTTTGATGAGAGCCCATTATACTGCCCAAGAAAAATTCAGCTGCACCAAAGAAACTGCAGTAAATGAGTTTTAAGTTGACCAGAATTCACCTCCTGAGAATGCAGGGAAATTGAAAGAGTCTTTATAAGGCAGGGAGAGTAATTCTTGGCTTTTAGGACTGTCTGGGTGAATCAGCTCTGCTAGGCAGACTGACATCAGACTTGAATCAGAGCAGGGTAGGAACTGCTTCACAGGAAATTTGTCAACTAAAAACCACCAAACTGAAAAAAAGGACTAATAAAACATCAACACAGAAGATCCTTGCAGTGTTATTGATCAAACATAGTGGCTACTGTGCCTTTATCTCCTAATTATCAGTTATTTTGGTTTTGTAGTTACTATGTGCAGATCAATTGTATGAAGTGTGGCCCCTTTCATGGTGACAGCTGGATTTTCCATTTTCTCACAACACAACAGATTTGAGTTTGTATTATACAGTGCTTTCCACACCTCCACACTCATGAAAAATATTTTATTAGATTGTAAATGAAGTTGTCTAGTTCTCTGAGGTTATTTTCTACAGCAGTTTCATTTCTTCTGTCTTTTTCTCTTATTTTGTTTTTTATTGGATGCTAAGGGCAAAAATGTAAAACAGCGCTAGTAAAAAGAACTAAAAAAAGCTAAAATCCTTTAATGTACTTGGAGAGAGGAATTAAATTGTACTTCCAACTCCTCAATCTAATAGCTTATACAATATGAAAGAAAACAGGGTAAGCTCTTTCACTATTTCAGCTTCCAGCAGGGTAGTTATAGGTAAAGATGTTTCATGCTTCCCATTATAAATACTAATTTACACAGCTTTACAGAACGTCACGAAAAGTCACTCTTGATTGAAACCTACTCAGTGAGGTCATAACCTAAGAACAGTTTCAGAGAAATGTTGGGTGAAATTGGTTTGATGGAGAGTCAGGCAGCTCGTTTAAGCACACTGAGTTACCTGGGAATCTAATACCAAGAATTTTATCGATGTTCAAAATACTGAGGTGTAAAAAGATAACCTGCTGTGGCTGATGGAATCAGCACAATCACAGGGCTCATCTGAGCCAATTAAAGCATCAGTAATGCATTGTTAATAGGTCACATCAAATGCACCAGCAGTTTTTAGGACACTGAGCTAAGAGATATCTGCAGTATATACAGAAGGAGGGAGGGATGACAAAGAGCTGGAAATGAGCAGTCAGTGAGTGTGATTGCTTGTCTCAACTGTGTCCTGTTTCCAAGACATCTTTTTGTTTCAGGCTGGAGGCTGTCTACACACCTTTTCTGGACACCAATATTTTTTCCTAGGGTTTTTTTTTTGTTTGTTTGTTTGTTTGTTTGATTGGTTGGTTGTGGTTTTTTGGGGGTTTTTTGGTTTTTTTGTTTTTGTGTTTTGTTTTGTTTTTTTTTTAGTTTTGGTTTTGGTTTTGGTTGTTTGGTTTTTTTCTGTTTTGTTTTGGTTTTTTAGTTAACAGAAGTATTAGCATCATGGTCAAAACTCATCTAAGGATCTTCACCTGCTTCCACTCCAAGCAAATTGTGCTGCAAACCAGAATCATGGTACAATATAAACACACACAGATGTACATATATATATAAACATACACAGTACATACACATACACAGATGTATATAGTTACACCATGGGAACTTTTCCATCTCATTAAGAATGTTTTAGAATGGTGGATTTCACCCTCAAGCCAGATTCTCTGAAGTTCCACCTCTCCCATCCACCTCCTTTGCTGTTAAAATCCCTAAAACAGTGATGCAAAACATGATTGATCCACAACCTCTCTCTGCTCTCACTAAGGGAGATTCTAGCCTTGTACCTTGGTAAGTCAGGTCTATATCTAATTATTGGGTTCTAGCATCAATCTTTTGTCTCAGGAAATACTCATTTGAATGTACATTGTAGAGCAGGTACAAAAAAGAGACAGGATATATATCACAATTAAGTGATTAAGGAAATAAATTAGGGCATGGCAGGATCAAGTTTAATGATGATGAAGTAGAAACTAAGAACTACTTCAGTTTCTGTGCTTCCTTAATTTTGCACTCTGTGTTTGCAGGCATACAGTAAGTCTCTTCCTTGTAACTTGATGGTCTATAGGCTAAGCCTAATAGGACCATGAGAAATAAAGGACTTTTTTTTTGAGTGATTTTCCATAAGTCACTATTACAGCATATAAAGAGGCCAGTGATTATGTGTAAATTAATTTATACCTGCCTGGTTACGTGGTCAAAGCAGATCAGAGATATCTCTTTCAAGAATATCTAATTTAGTAAACTGAGTTCCGTTTTCACAAAGGCCTTAGCACAGTAGCTGAAAGAGGGGATTTTTAAGAGCTTCAGTAACAAATACCTAAATCCCCTTGCTTTTCTTTGGGATTTTACATCTTTATGTGTCACTTAGTCATCTGTCTTTAGCCTGATGCAATGTTTGATTATGCTTATCTGAGTTCTGCTAATTACCACAAACAGCCGCATGGTGAAAGGGACTTCTGCAGACTTCCATTCTTTGCAGCTGCTGTGGAAAGAGGCTGCATCCAGACAGCCCCCTCTGTTTGGATGACTTACAGCAACTCAAGTTACAATGCTATTATCATAGATGAAATAATCTGAGAGATTAAACCTGAGAAAAAGATGCAAAATTAAGGTGCTCGTTTGCTAGTCAAATTTCACGTATCCTGAGGAAGAATTAAGGCCTCTCTGCTGGCTTTACTTCAGGATTTCTTTGCCCATATTAGCTTTCTTATTTTTTCTTTCTGGGTTTAATTGATAAAATAACAAGTGAAAATATCACCATGGGAGTTATGGAAAAGAAAAAGAATACTCAGTGATTGATGTCTTCTAGAGTTCAGTGATTTCACTGAAACCCCCACATCCTATTTATTTTTCCAGGCAAGGTCATTTTCTCTAAATTATAGACACAAATAGCAATTTTAAAATTCCTCCTTTTCAATAATACTCACTGACTTCTTACATGAAAATGAAGTACACTAGCCTGTAAAGAGCACAGACTGTAAAAATAATTGCATTCATTCTTATTAAAATGTCCAGTCATTTGCTGCAAAAGTACAATTTGTAGGGGCAGGAGAAAGTAATTTTTAAAATAAGATACTCATCCAACTATTCATAATATGATTTAATCAGTAGATTGTATGCAGACTTTAAATATAAAATGTCCAAAATCATCCTAGTGAATTATTAGCAGTTGATATCTTTGGGAAGGGAGAATTATACTCCTTATTTGCAATGCTTGGAGAAAAGGAAAGAGGAAAAGATTAATTAGATTAACTAAAGTGTCACATTTTTCACTCTAAAAGTTTTCACCTTCCTGCTGAGCATAGAGGATGATATCCAAACAAGCATAATGTTTAACATTGCTCACACATTCCTCAGGAAGCTAGGACCTTAAAACTTATCAGCTTTTAATAAAGCATCATATTTTGGTGCTTTTGAAGATGTCACTTGGACATAGTTGTTATTCTAATCTATAGCACATATGCATTCCAGAAGCTTGGCCAAGGCCTACCAAATTTCATACATATTGCATTAAAGCATTTTTTTCTGCCCTATGTTTCCCTTATTTGTTCTTATAGCCCTTAGTCTGCAAAACCACATGCTTTCCTTCTCTGTATTTGACAAATTTGCTAGAGGCTACTCACTCATTCCCATTAGCTTATGAGATGAAAAATTAATGTATGATGTATTTACCCCTTTTCAAAATCTGGCACCTTTTTATGTGTGTGCAGGAAGATTACCTGAAGCATATTTGGCAGTTTTGCGGAGTTCTAATATGTGCTACCTGTGTATGTAAGCAATTTTCTAACAACATATGGTGGGCAGAAGGAAACCTTTAGAAGCACTTTGTTTTTTACCCTAGATGATTTTAATAGCCTTTAGAGACCTCCAGATTCTTTAGGAAAATAGCAGACAAATTGTAACAAACAATATATAACTTTATTAAATAAAAAGCAATGACAAACAGACATAACATATTGTTGATATATTTTTGTATGGTGTCTGGAATTTCCAGTCTGTAATTCTCAGGATTAGAGTTTTATGATATGTCTTGTTCACTGAGATTCTTAGTTCATTGGAAAAAAAAATTACAAGTTTATTTCTGTGCTTGTTTAAAAATAGCACAAATAAATAGAAGCTATTATAGTATGTGACAAGAAAGTACATCAATTGAATGTACTAATCTTTTATGCCTCAAAGCATGTCCCTTACACAAAGAAATCCTTTCATTACCGTGAATCTGATTCTCCAGGGCATGACACCTATTTTAACCTAAGGTAATTTTATCACTTTGAATAGCATTGTACTCCAATAACACTGAAGTTATTGAAGTGATGGTGGTGGTGTGGTGAGGTAGAGAATTAGTGCTCTTTCTATAAGGTAGCTTACTATCCTTCTCAAAAAAGGCAAAGGAGTCAAAGCTCAAGCCTGTTCCTATTGTTCATGCTCTGCAGTCAGAATCAGGTGCCAGAAATCATGAACGTGCTCCACTCCATTCCTGACATGGCATCTCTAGCCTCTCCGTGCACTTTGGCCCCTCCTGAGCACTGTGGTCACACAATCACTTGGCTCAGGGCTTAGCAGGGGTTGGTGGCAGCTGCTCGGGGCGCAGACAGAGCATGACTGCAAGCATCTGAACTCTCCTTTCTGCTCTGCGTGTCCTTGAGAAACATCCTCTGAGGCAAAGGAGGTCACTGAACATCCTTGAATCCCATGGCCCTTTCTGGTAGTAGTCAGCAAAGAAATATTGAGCACAGTGTACAGTGCAATCCTCCTGCCTTCAGCAACTTGCACCGCTCTCCACAGTCTCATTTACTGGAACCAAAGAAAATGCATTTATTAAATAATAAGGGAATAGCAGTGTTTTTCTATTCCTTTTGCCATTACTTAGAAGCAGATTATTTGTGGCAGAGAATAAAATAAACTGAAAGCAAAGGATAGGCAGTGCAGTGAGTTTTTGTGGCAGACCACTGGTTTCCTCAATTAAAAAACATCAGTGAAGGACGCCAGAAATGCAGCGATGTCACTGAATACAGTAGTACCTTCCTTCTATAGAAATTCTCCAGAATCAATATTGTATGTAACTCTACTAAATCAGATATACAGGCAACATGCTAATCTCTTAAGAACAGATTTTAATTATGTTTCTTCTAAGCTTTCATGAATTCATAATCAAAAGACAGCGCTAATTTATTTGGCATAGAAAAATGGAAAAGAACCCATATAGACAAAATGACAAGACACCCAGAGAGTAGCCTAGACAATTGTTCAGTGACTTAGTCCTGGGAACTTGGTACTTTATTTGAATTAGCAAAATAGTCAAAATGCTTCTCTATGTTATCACAGAGTGGAGCTGTCTGAAATTAATAGTCAGGTAGTTCCTAACAGTTAAAAAAAAAATACAGTTCTTTGGGTTAGATTTACTTACATTTTGTATCAGTCTGGAAGCCAAATATAGCACTATTAAATTACATGGTGGTGATTTTACTCATAAGAAATGAATGCTTAAACATGTTAAATCAATTTCAGATTTTTTTTGTTTTGTTTTGTTTTGTTTTTGTTTTAAAAGCACTGGGTACTTCTCATAATTTAGATCTACCTTCATTTGCTAAAGATTTTCTTTATACTGTACTTCAAAAAATTCCTCAGGCTATTGGTCATGACTGTGAAAGCTGCTTATTCTCACAAAAGAACAAAAAAGATGATAATATGTTAGATTTTTTTAAAGTTGTATCCAGAATTTGATTTTAATTTTTGTTAGGAAAAGTTTGATTCTGGTATTTACATTTATGTCTAAGTAGCAGTAAAGACTAGTTTCCAGGGTTTGGGTGCTAGCAAATCTACTTTTTAAAGTGAACAGTATTTATGTTTTCCCTAGGTGCAGAAAGATAGATTTAAAATATTTAGGACTTTGGGATAACCTCTGTAATTTTCAGCCTATATTTGCTGGTATCTGTGTCATACCTATGCATTTGCACATGGATTTTCTCCTGAAGACTGTGTGACTCTTCCTCCTCCTGCTGTTCATTCTCCAGAAGCATTTTCAGAGAAAGCTCTTAGCATCTTTTGAGGTTCTATTTCATGAATTTGATCAAACAAAACTCTTTCACTCTTCAATTTCTTGACTGTTTCAGAAGGCCTCCTCTATTTCTTTTTTCACTTTTAATTAGTATGATCTGAACATCACAGAGTGAGAGGTGGCATTGGAGGAGGTATCTGTTTCTTGATGTATTTTAAGAATAAACTTTCCTCTATAGAAAAAATGCTCGGTGTTTCATTGTCATCTTACAATCATTAAACACAACTATTTTCTCCTCTTCCTCAGCTATTTCCAACTGGCAATCACCCCATTGATAGTAATTCGAACCAGTTTCCTCCTTATGTTGTTCATGTTCCTATTTTGTCTTGGAGTTTCCCTGCACATTTTGATGGGATATTCTGACATCCCTATATGAAACAGAGTCATGGGCAAATTTCATTAATAGACAACTTTCCATTTAGTTGAATAGTACCTGGCTATTTCTTTTAATATGCCTTGCAAAGATGAGCATGTCCCACCTTTGTAAAATTCTCTATTTTATCCTTCTTGATATCTATGATTTTTTTTTTTTAATGACTTCTTTCACTTTCCATCTTCTGTACATATCTTCGTTACTTGTTAGCGTCTTTTTTGATTGAATAGTAATCCATTTAGGAGTGAAGCCCCTTTCAACAAGACTTTACCCTGTTTAGGGACGTGTTCTTGACAGTACAGTCCTTTGACCACAAAAATAATTCAGAAATCATTGCCTTCTAGAAACCCAGTCTTCTTTCTGTTCAATTCTGAGCTACTTTCAAAAGGGTCCTCCAGTGCAGTTGTTATTTGTTCATTTTGACAGATAAGAACCAAAAGCCATTATTTGGAAAAGAAACCCAAACCAAACCAAAACCAAAACCAAACAAACAAAAAGAAAAAGAGACTATTATAGTATCCTTATACCCTCATTTAATTTCAAAACTCTGTCTAAAGTAATAGTACTCTGTGCATTTATCTTGTGATTTCCTGGAAAACACTGTTGACTGCCATCTCCAAAAAGAGTAGCCAAGTCACTGCCGTAATGTCTGATCTCTCAAGGAAAAAAATTAAAAAAAAAAAAAAAAAAGGAAAAAACCAAAATAACCAACCAACCAACCAAACAAACAAACAAACAAACAAAAGCTTCCTAATGTTGTTTGGTTACAGTCTTGACTTATATTAATTCTTGCTTCATTTCAGGCACCTAGGCTCGTAATTCTCCTTTATCCATCACAGTAGCAACTGCACTTATCTATATTCCCTAGGATCAAGTGTGGAAATATTCATCTCCCAGTTTTCTTTTTTTTATTCCTACCCTAAAGCTTTTTTGATGCTTCTCAGTGACCTTACCCAGACATTTCTATACTGTAATATGAAGCTGAAGCATTTTATTTCTATTAATACCTCTATAAAGTTGAATATCCCTCAACTGTCATCATGTAATCAACTAATTGATCTAGTCATCTTTCCATCTTTATTGTCTTGTCCTCTCACTTTCTTTGTCAATTACTTGATAAAAAAGATGTTGATGATCAGCTGTGCCTTAGCACTGACAGGCATCTTCTGTGGGCTGGCATAGTGACCCTTGATTTAGGATGCTACTCAGTATGTGAGATTTATGAGAAATTGAAGAAATCAAACTGCCAAAAGATCTGGAGTGTGTATGGGAAACTTCAGATGCAAATATTGAGAATGGTTCCAGACTAGGACAGTAAAATACAGAGTGAAATTTCCAGTGCATTAAAGATATGATTTAGAGGTTGCAAAAGTTTGGCTAGAAAATAGTGTCAGAATTAGCAAGACCTTTTTCTGAAATGTTCTAAAGGTGGTCTGAAAAATACCCTGCTATAATGTCCTGCTTTCCAGATGGAAATAAAGGTCCATAAAGGTAGCAATATAAAAGGTAAGAAAGGCTTTGAAACTATTGTTACTTCTAACAAAAGGCTCATGTTTTTAAGATATCCACTGCATTCAACAATTTAGAAATACAATCAGGCAGACTTGATTTTCCCATATATAGCAAACACTTTGTTCCTTTTCAATAGTAATGACCAAAGTCTGAAAAATCAAAATAAAAGTTTCCATTTGTGTGATAAAAGTCTGCTGTCATTTAGAGATACACAAATGATCATATATATTTAAAAAATCAGTATAAAATAAATTTTATTATGTCTTTGATGGTATATAAAATATTACATTATTACAGAATCAATTTCTTTAGCATTGTTCTGTAAAATTCAATAAATTGCTGCTGAGATTGATTAATAACCAAACCAAAGATGAAATATTGAATTAGTCTCAAAATCCTGTGTTTATACAGGAATAACAGATTAGTCCTACCACATGCTATAAACTAAGATGTAATGAAAGAAACAAAGGGAGTTTGGTGGGATTCTACTTTCAGTTCTACAGAGTAGGATCTGAAGTCATCTATTCTCTACACAGAGTGAATGGAAAGAGGCTCTTTGTAAAGGTAATTTATTCACCCTTTCATAAACACCTGTCATTAGACAAATCATCCTCTGGAGATGTCCTTCACTGATTTGAGAATGTAACTTAGTCAAATGAATGTCCTGGATTGATACTGAATTGTATCCCCATTTGTCTGTTTAGCCCAGAAATTACTTTTGCACCTTTAAAACTGGATCTGAAAATGAAGAGGGGAGAAGGAGAAGCGATGGCATGTCTGAGGCAGTTGTTTTCAAAACATAAAGATCAGAGTGTTTGAAGTAATTCGCCTTCTTCCCCCCAAACTGTCCGGCTAGCTATGATGGGTGGGAGGAAAAAGGGGAATCCTTCATGAACCTAGATAAAAGACCAAAGGGATCACTTCCCCTCCGGGATAAGTAGATGTTTATTCCAGGCTGGAATCCGGGAGGGAAAGGACACCAGGAAAGGGTTCCCCGGGAATTTCAAACCTCGGGAGAGGGGTGGGGGGACACAGAACAATAACCAATAAGATTCCAGGGCCAAGGAGGGGCGGGGAAGGGAAAGGCACGACACATTTTCAGGGAGAGAAAATTCCAGGATCATTACATGTGTGCACCACTACAAGTGTTCAGCTTTCCTTCACACACAGCTTGTGTTTTCTGCAGTGCAGACAGTGACCGAGAGCTCTCCTTTGCTCTCTGTTAGTTTTTGACTAGCTGAGGCAGAGAAGTTCTCTGGACTGTGTTTTTTCCCTTTTTTTTTCCCTGGGACTGTTCAAACCTGCTCTGGACCGAAATCCCAAAAGAGCACCAGGAGCTCACACCTGCGGCCCACTGGGGCCTGGCCTGGGCCAAAGCCTTTCCCAGCAGCAGAAGGACTGATAAAGACGAAGTGAGCTGAGCTCACAAAATGGACTTTCTGAATTAGTCATCTCTTGGAGCAGCAATAAGTTTTTTTCTTTAATATTGTTCAATTTTGTGCTGGGAAGTGCTCTGCCTGTTAAATAAACAGTTTTTTCCATTTCTCTCCAAGGAGGTCTTGTTCCTGAACCAATTGGGGGAGGGGACCTCTTGGATCTGCTTTCTAGAGAGATCCCATTCAGAGGTTCTCTCCCAAGTTTCCCCTAAACCAGGACAATAAGGCAGACACTTCTGGATGGAGATGGTAGGATGCTGAGGCACCCCCTTCATTTCAAGCTGTGGGTAAATTGCTACCCCACTGAAGTCATGAAACTTCAGTGCTGACTGACCATGACCTAAATCTTATAAGGAGTAGCTGAGGATACTAGGGCTGTTCAATCTGGAGAAAAGAAGGCTCAGGTGCACCTTATTTCCCTCTACTACTATGTGAAAGGAGGTTGTAGCAAGGTGGAAATCACCCCCTTCTCCCAGGCAGCTAGTGACAGGACAAGGGGAAAATGGCTTCAAGTTGTGCCAGGGGAGGATCAGGTTGGATATCAGAAGATTTCCTCATTGAAATAATGTTAAAACACAGGAACAGCCTTCATCCCTGGAAGTGCTCCAAAAACTGTATGGACATGACACTGCCCTGTGGGAATTAGTGGGTGTGGTGGTATTCAGTCAAAGGTTGGATTGATCTTGGAGGTCTTTTCCAGCCTTAATGATTCTATGATCACTATTCTTGCATCTTCTTCAGGACCAAATTTCATTATTGTATGTAGAAGTTACTTTAAATATCAAATCATTTTTCCCACTCAGTCATGCTGGTGTGTTTTTTATATTGACTTATTTCCCTATTTCATAAGGTACTGCAAAAGCTGCTTCTGCTCCCCAAGGAGTCTTGTGTAGCCTGACAATTATAGCTCCTGTCTCAAAGCTTCAGAGATCAGTAAATATTCAAGATGATTGAGAAACAAGTACAGCGAAAACATGTCTATACCCCTTCTCTTTTCCTCTCTGAAACTATTCTTATCTGCAAAGTCTTGTGCACAAATTCTTGTGCACAAGTTCTTATTCCTTATGGCTTTCTAGTCTACTGATTCCCCTTGAAATGGAGGGTGGATCCAAACCAGAGGTAAAAACTCTCTCTTGTTTGGTCAACATTATACAGATGCATAAGAATAAAAGCAGTCCCAGGGATTTGTTCATTTATATGCTTTGTTCACGATTAACTTCTAAAGGTGTCAGCTGCAGATTTTGAAAGGTAGATGCTAAAAGCATACATGAAAGTAGGTCTGAGGAGGGCATAAGCATGAAGTGAGTGATCCTTTTCCAAATCTTTAATGTGTAATCTGAATCAGTTAATCAGAGCAAATTAATTGAACCGCTATACAAAACATGATCAAGAACCCACATTTTTTATTAGAATCCTAGTGGAAGTATGTACTGTGGGACAAAGAGATTCTTGAAATTAAGCATGCAGTACACACTTCAAACACACACCACCTCACTCCCTGCATCATTGTCATGTTATACTTATCTGCAAAACATTCTGATATTAATAACTCAAAGAGTATTAGTGAAAAGCTTAGTTGCTGATTGAATCAATTTTAATTGGGTGGGGGAGGGGGCAGGAATGGGGGAAGGAGGGTGTTTCTGCATTTTACTGGTTTTCCTACTGTTGGCCCAAGGCCAATCTCCAGTGCAGATATACTGGACCTGAATAAAACCAGACTTGAAAAAATATGAAGTCTACAATAAATCAAATTCTGTGGAAGTTTTGACTTAGCAGATTCACATCAGAGATTTATTCTGGTATAGCTCCCATGAAATCCATCATTGTACTGCACCTGGAAATATCATATTGTCTAGAATAGTCATTGAAAAATTGATAGATTCCTGGTTGTATATTAGTGTATATACTGGTGTAGCCTTATTTCTGTGAACCTACAGTTCTTTATACCAAGGACTGATCAACAACATGTAAAAGATTTCTGTGGACTTTACTGTAATTCCCTATGGCAGTACCAAAACTGCAGGAAAAAATGACTGCTTGTTAAGGTGTGTAGAAAACCCTGTTTAAAAAAGGTGAATGTATGCATGACACTGAAAGGGATTTGACAACAGGAGAACATTGTATGTTTCACATACTGCTCCTCACCCTCAAAGCTCCTCTGCTTCTGCACTTCTTGAAAGGCAATGATTACAACTTCTGCAAGTAAGAGGGGACAGTTGAAGCAGGAAGTTATTGTATAATGACAACTTTAATTTGATCACCAAGTCCTCCAACATTTCTACCCTTTATCATTCCTGCAGTGATAAGAGGTCTGTCTGCTAAAGCAGCGTGCCGGATTTTGTCCAGGTGACTTCCTCTGAACTAAAAAATTTCTGTGTTCTGCTTTGGCAGCTCAGTAATGGACAACCAACCTAGATTTTTTGGGGTTATAGGGATCATTTAATCATATAATATACAAGTAGTTGTGCGAACAGTACATAGGTATGTGGGATGTGTCACAATACTGATTGGATTGGAACTTTCCTTAAATTGCTTGCTTGGAGCATTAATAAGAAATAATATCCTACAAAATTATCTCCTTGAAGAGCTGAGTGCCTGGCAGAGTAATTTACATTCTGTGGTTAATCTTCTCAGAGCAAAAACTATCAGTAAATATCACATTCTATTTCAGAGATCTTTAGTGGTATTTTTTAACTCTTTCATCATTGTGAACTCATTTTTGGGTTCTCTGTGGTAGGTGCAGCAAAGAGAGAATAAAAGCTTCTATCTGTCTGGTTGAACTAGGAGTCAGAATAGATGTTCACCCAAATACAAGGTAGAAGCTATCACAAAGAGGGCTAACAAGTGAGTCAGATTAAACCTTTGTAGAGATTAGGATTATTTTTATTCTTCTTTTTCAAGATACCAGTTTCTGAAGTATATTTTGTTTCTTTTCTCTGTTCTGGAAAATAGCTCCCCCAGCACCTCTTCAGTAGAGAGTTCAGGTATGTGCTACAAAGTTCCTTGAACTTTCATCTTGTCCAGGCTGATGTTACCTTTCTGCTTTCCCCTCTTATATAAGTAGGTATTTCTTACACTACTATACAAGCCAAAACTCTGCTGAAATTAGGCAGTGAAACAGTGAGACATGATTTTGGAATACCTATTTCTGTTCTCAGTAGAGCAGCTTAGAATTCAAGCTACTGATTGTACCTTTGGAGAAAAGTCTGACAAGTTATGCATATTTCACTGTGGTGAGGCAATATGCTTCTGTGCGGGAAGCCTTAGAGGGCAAGACTGTAGGGGTTTTATCTTTTCTTTCCAGTGACTCAGGAGAATAAAAAGGATAAAAACCGAGTGCTTTATCTAATTGTAACTCAGATGGTGAATTCAATTTAGTGTCAACTGGTAAAGGCCAGCTATTTGCCTAACTAGGGATGTGAAGCCTGAAGGAGCTCCACAACAGAAGTGAGATGGAAATGTATAGTCAATCAAAATGCATATTAGCAAAGTTTGAATCTATTTGTATAAAATTATTATAAATTTTAAATGGCTGGGTTATAGTAGGTTTTCTTTTCTTGATCTACTTAGTACATATTCTGGTGCCAGAACCTTCAGCTGTTCCATTTCAATAAAGATCAATCTTTGTGTCCTAGTTTTCCTGTACTGTTCTATACTTCTTTTTTTGGCAGACAATGAGTAGACTGTTCTTTTCTTCATGTATGCATTTGTGGACATGTGCACAAATGAATGAGGTTGCTCAAAATCATCCCTTCATGCTTCTATCTAAAAAATGTGTGTCCAACTGCAGAAATATTCCTTTCTTTCCCAGTCTTGGTTCTTCGACGCTTCAGTGGTTTTCAGTTTTATTGCAACTTCTTTCAAGGTGTTCAAAATGTATGCGACCTTTGTCCACAAATCATTGATTCTATTTTCCCTAGCTATTGTTTTATTTCAGCTGGATCCACTCCCCCAGGTCTCTCCCCATTACTGAAGCTTAATAGCTTCACAAAACATTTCTTCCCTGGAAGAAATATGACCCTGACAAATAATGATTAATTCCCTATAAACTGAGGTATCACACCAATTAGTAGCTCTGAACAGTCACGATTCTCCTGGATGTACATATTTGGAAGCATAGCTTGCAAGGAGATTTGAAATACTAAGATGACTAGAGAGACCAAGGATTCTGGGACAAGGATTCTGGGTGTAATGGTCAGCAACTTTCTTCAAGCCCATCAAATTAGCCTTGCACCTAATCATTCAATGTTTAAATAGCAGAGACATTTCAGATAAATAATCACTGAGTTATTGGCAGGGATTGTTAATCTAAGCATTTTTAGGATACACTGCTTATTTTCCTTCCTGGCTAAACTTAGATATTACTCAAACCATGTGAAATTGTCTACAAGTGATGGCACAGTTATGAACCTCCCATTTTACACAGCAGCTAGCAGTTGGGAGCATTAAATCCCGTATCTGAAGAAACCTGAACCAATGTTTCCAGCTTCTGCTCATTTGAACTCTGATTTTTAAGGTGTTACATAAATATGTGAAGCTTAAGGAAATTAATTAAGTCATGAGTTGCCTGAGCATCCACCTTCTGAACTTAGACTAGACTTTTCTTAGTTTTCTTGAGCAACTCTGCCTTTCATTTTTGTCAATGACTTTAGTTGCACTGTACAGATAATGGTTTTTAGTTATGAGGAAACAAATTTCTGCAACAAAAAATTGATATGTTGAAAATAAAAGAAAGCCAGACCTCTTTTTAAACATAATGGGGAGCAAACAGATATCCTTCTGGATTTTCAGAACAATCAGGTTTAATGGTAAATGTGTAGTTTCAAAAATACTCAACCATGAAAGCATTATCTTGCTTTGGGAGAAATACTATTGCTGCTCATGACTCTTTGGTCCAGTATGTTCCCTCTCCTGCACTCACTCAACATCTTCTTTAAGGTAGGTGTCAGAACTTAGATAGTTGTGCTTTGTTTCTGTAGCGAGCAAGCTCCTCTGGATGGCAGTTCATCTAATCCTTAAATAATCATATATAGTGAACCAAAAACAGCTCTCTCCTGTCTGGTTCTTCAGTACAGTGTGCATCCAGCTCAGCATTTTGCCACTTTTTGATGAATCATATTGTGTCAAACCTTTCAGCGTGTTTGCCACAGTTCATTAGAGTTAGAAGGGGCTGCCTGCTCAGCATTGCTGCTATATCTGGGGAATTGTTGTGCTCTGGGACTTACACAATACTGAAAAATCCCTCCCCTGCAAAGTATCTGCTCATCAGGTAGAAGAATTCAACCCTCTAATATTTGACATACTTAAGGGACATTATGGACCTAAATATTTGCAGCCTCTTACTCCAAAGAACATCACAACAAGGCTGCTAGAGAGTTCTTTGGGGTCTCTTTCCCTGATGGGAAATACTTCTGAACCAGACATGTGAATATCATCCTGCCGGTCTCTTCTAAGCTGCTCATGCTCAAGGAGGTATTTTTCTTCTCTTAGATAAAGAGGAACATGATTGCTGCAACAATAATTCTCTTTAAAATAACGGTGTTTATGTTCTTACCTTTCTCTGCACCTTCCAAGTCACATCTATTCACATGATATAAATGTCAGAATTTGTATTTCAGTGTTGCAAATTTTTATAGGCTTATGTCTTCCTAAAGAAGATATAATTCCATTCCTAGCAATGTAATTATAACTGTCTACCTCCTGGTATTTATTATTAATATGAATATAATGAAGTGGGTGATTAAGCAGTCACTAGTTACTCCTGTAATCACCAGACCAGCCCCCTAAGGAAGCTGGGTTCAATAACATGTCACTGGAATGATAAAATCTTAATGAGTCATCAATGAGATGTAGAATTGTGAGGCTCAGCAGAGTTCAAGTCCTGTTTGTCATAAAAATGAAAGAAGATGAGGCTGGGAAAGGAGGAAAAGTAGCACAAAATGGAGGGATAGATAGTTAGTATGATTTGCATTACTTCTACTGGATCTCTGACAAATAAAACCTGCTGCGGATCTGCCCTTCATCATTAGCACAGTAGTAGCAAAACCTTTGTTTTGATATAGAGTTCTATTTCCACACACTTGGCTGCTGCCTGACATCTGCATTAATTCAGAGCATGTCAGAGATGGTACCACCTCCTCCCCATCTGCCCCCTATGCTCACCTCCCCATCTTCCTTTCACAAAGAGTATCTGTGATAGGAAGTGATTTACAGAAAAAGAGTTTCCAAACCCTCTGGCGTCTTGGATCTGCTTATACAAGCTTGCCGTGATTAATTCAAAATTCTTCTTGTTCTAATAATCCTCTCATTTCAAAGCATCTTTGTAGTTCCTTCACTATCTTTTGTTGGAATGCAAACAAGCAACCTCAGGTATGGATTTTTAACATTTTTGTTCTCCCTTTTCCGAATTCTTATAGGTTTGGAGAGATGTGGTATACCCTGGGTTTTTTGGGGTTTTTTTTCCCCTCAATGTATTCTTCATGTTATTAATAATTCATATTCTTGAGAAGGGAGGTAAAAAACCAAATTATTCACAGCCCTGTTAGACAAAAAGAAGTGACAATCCCTCAGCAAGAAAGACAGCAGGTCAAGTTCAGACTTGGGAGAAGCGGCTGCAACTTTATTGAACTACTTCTAGATTATTCATAACATCAAGGCAATATGTCAACTGCTTAATAATGTATCCTACTCCAACCTTCAATTAACCTTTTTATTCTTAAGCATTTAGCTCAGTAAGTCACACAAATTAATTTACTGAGAAGCTAATAAACAATGAGTCAAAAGAATCAGCAGCTGGATGATTAGGTGTTTGGCTATATGGTATATTATTTATTTAAACTGACTTTTGATGAATTATTGAAGCTTTAACATTAGTCTCTTTTTTTTTTTTTTCCTTTTTTTCAAAGTGTGTTGTTTCTAACTGCAGAGATGATTTTCTAAGAGCCCCATATGACATGATCTGAGGCACACACATTTGCTTCAGTAACTTGATATTTCAGTATTTGGTGCCCTTGAGGCACAAGTGTTATTCCAACTATATGCAAGGAATTGATGCAGAAATACAAATAAACATAAAAATAATAAAAAAGAGCAATTCAAAGATATAAATCTCAAAGTCTAATGCCTTCTCCAACATCTTCATCTGTGTAAAGCATCAACAGACCAGATATCATAACATAGGATCTACAGGAGAGACACATCTTTCTGCAAGTAGGTAAGGTATAGCATAATCTCTGGATTGGCACAATACACAGGTGTTTAAACATATTTCTTGTCCCCTTGCAATCAAATAGTCATATTGATACCAGCTGATGCACAGTGTGTTCCTGAGGGCTCTGCCCCTGCAGCAGGGGAAAGTATTTCATCTAAACTAATGGGAGAAGCCAATCTGCATGAAAACTTCCCAGAAACGGCCAGGACTAGGGTAACCAGCTTCCCTTTTGTAGGTAGTGACAGAGAGAAGTTAATAACAGTAGAAGTTCAGATTTAACCAAATGAAACTCTTCCCCCTAAAACAGATATATGCCTCCATCCTGCCAAAAAAACCCCACAAACAAACAAACAAACAAAACAACAACAACAACAACAAAAAACCCAAACCAAGTAGCTTCTGACAACAATGGCAAATACTAATTTATAGCAGAGAACAAACATTCCATCATTTTGTTCAGCTCAATTAGAGCTTTCTTTTGATTTTTTTTTTTTTGGTGAAAAAAAGCTTTAATTTTTTTGTATTTCAAACCTGGCAGCTGAAAGCAGAATGAAACCTACTGATTCCCAGTGGTAGACAATAGATTTTAAAGATCCAAAATGCCTGGGTGAATTGACATATTCCTGTCTTTTTTTCCCATCTTCCAGTTATTCCCCATAGATCAGGATACACATCATCTTGGAAAATTATACATACATAATAAACTTTTGCATGTATAGTTTTTCCAATGGGTTTGGGAAACTATTTGTCCTAAGATTTATGAATAAAAATGAGTGCCTGTGCAATTTCCTTTTATAAAATGTAAGTCTACTAAAAAAGTGGGAAAAGCAAGTAGTTACTGTTCCCTATGAATATTGTTGATCAGTGTCATGAAATATGCATGTGTCCCTCCTGGGTCCAGTGTCCTCTGGCATTTCTTAAGCAGTAGCTCAATATTTTCTACCTCTCTGATAAATCATTCAATAAAGAAAGGGTAAGTCCTGGTTCTTGAGCCACTGTTAAGAGGCACTGACTGATGTGGTTTGTCAAACAGCTTTGTTTTACATTCCACAGCTGAAAGTCTGACATCAAGTCCTTATAGTCCAACAAGGTCACAGGGACAAAAGAGTTGTGAAGTGTGTTTTCAGCTTCTTGGATGCTGAAAAATGGCTTGAAATTCAGCAGGAAAATTTCTGCTTCTGTGGAGGCAGTTTTTTCTGATGGTTTTTATCTTTTTCTTTACAGAGATATAACAATGGTGTCCCAATGAGATGGTATTTCTTTCTTTAAGGAGAATTAGAGGTCAGATATTTCTATAATGTTCACTATATCTATGATAGAAACTATTCAGTGAAAATAACCCGGGGCTTTCTTTTCAGAACTGAATTTATTCTATATGTCTCTTCCATGAATGTCATGAAAGAAATTGAGTAAAACTGATGGAGGAATTCCACTCTTCACAGATTATGGGTTAACTAAATAATGCTTTAAAGAAAAATAGCGTTGTTTCATTTCAAAATGAATGGTTGCAACCCAGCCCTGAGCACTAACAATTTATTCCCACTGCTGTTCACAGCAACTTCCATCAAGTTCCCAAAGCTAAGTGAAATAACATAGTAACCATGCTAAATACTTCTTTTCTTCATAAATGATTTTTTTCCCATGCTCAGCAAGATCATAGAACAGATCCGTAATGGAAACCATGCTAAGGCACATGGAAAATAAGGAGATGATTTCTGACAGCCAATACGGCTTCACAAAGATTGAATTGTGCCTGAAAAATTTGGTGGCTTTCTATAAAGGGATTGCAGAATGGTGGATGAGGAAAGAGCAATTGATGTCGTCTGCCTGTACTTGTGCAAAGGATTTGATGCTGCTCAGCATGACCTCCTCATCTCTAAGCTGGAGAGACATTGAGTTGACAGAAGGACCACTCAATGGATAAGGAATTGGCTGAAGGTTGCACTTGAAGAGCTATGGTCCATGACCCAGTGTCTGAGTGGAGTGCAGTGACAAGTGGCATCTCTCAGGGTTTGGTATTTGGTATTGGACCAGTGCTGTTTAATATCTTTGTCAGTGACATGGGCTGAGGAATAGAGTACACTCCTTGTGCATTTGTGGATGATACGCAGCTCTGTAGTGCATCCAACAGGCTGGAGGGAAGGGATACCATACAAAAGGACCAGGACAGACTTGAGAGGTGGGCCCATGTGAACCTCATGAAGTGCAACAAGGCGAAGTTCAAGGTCCTGCACCTGGACTGTAACAATCACAAGCACAAATACAGAATGGGCAATGAGTGGATTGAAGACAACTCTGTGGAGAAGGATTGGAGAGTGCTGGTGAATTCAATACTGAATATGACTGAGCAATGTGCACTTGCAGTCCATAAAGAGAACTGTGTCTTGGGCTGCATCCAGAGAAGTGTGGCCAGCAGGGTAAGGGAGGGGAGCCCCCCTGTTCTGCTCTGGTGAGAACCCACCTGCAGTGCTGTGTCCATCCCTGCTGTCCCCATTGCAGAAAGGACAAGGAACTGCTGGGACAAGTCAAGAGGAGGAACACTAAAATTATCAGAGTGCAGAAACAAGTTTCCTATGAGTACAGGTGCAGAGAGTTCAACCCAGAGAGATGAAGGCTTCGGGGTGACATTATGGCAGCCTTTCAGTACCTAAAGGTACAAGAGAACAGTACCTAAAGGTACAAGGAGAGGGACTTTTGACAAGGACATGTAGTGACAGGACAAGGGGGAATGGCTTTAAACTGAAAGATGGCAAGTTCAGATTAGATATTAAGAGTAAATTCTTTACTGTGAGTGTGGTAAGGCACTCACAGGTTGCCCAGAGAACTTATATGTGCTCCATCCCTGTAAGTGTTCAAGGTCAGGTTGGATGTGTCTTTGAACAACCTGATGTTGTGGATTGTGTAACATGATCATCTTTAAAGTCCCTTCCAACGCAAACCATTCTATGATTGTACAATTCTATGATATTGAAAACCACTATATTCTGTATTTTATTTGACTTTTCTACAGAGAGATGATTTGTAGGGTATTCAAAACACAGTTCAAATGCAGAATCATAAGCATTCATGGCAGATAAAAGTGGAAGCGTCACCTCTTTTCTGTCAAGGACCAAAGATTAGTCCTGTGCCCTGTATGTCTACCCAAGTGAATGTTCATGAAAGCTTTCTGAAAAATACATCTGACTAATAAGAAAGCTTTATTTCAAGGTCCCAAAGAGCATAAAACACATTCTGTCATTCAGAAAATTAATTCAGATGGAAAAAAAAAAAATCAAAACCCACAAATCAATATCAGAACTAAAATCTTTCTCCTTAGAGCATTCTGATAAATACAGACCTATCCAAGGATCCTCCAAGAGGATAAAATTAGCAAACAGAAATTATCATTTATGGCTGCAAATAATGTGGAATATGTATCAACTCTCTCTTGCCTAAAAGAATGGAAATAAGAAATGAGGGAAAAGAATTCCTTTCTTTTTAATGTTGGAAAAATAATAAGTGAGAAGTTCAATCTCTCTACAAGACCATCACTCCATTTCCAATACTTTGCATGCAAGGTAGTACATTTACTTCAAGAGAGCAAGAGCTTTCACAACTACCTAAAAGCAGAGCAGTCCTGCAAGTACTATGTATCAAACACATTTGACAATGTATTCCATGCCACTGTTATGGATATCTTTGTTAGATTTTTGTCTTGGTGCTTATTTCCTCTTTTTATATCCAGCTGGGCAAGGAGCTTGACACCTTCTCAATATATTACATGGCTGCTTGTTAGTACTCAGTAGGAAGCTGATCATAAAGAATCCCAATTCTATTCTTGGCTCTCTGAGAGAGGCGTGCTGTGTGCTGCCTGGGGGACTGAGTAGTCTAAACGGATGTAGTTATCCTAAAAGGCAAGACAGAAAAATAAATAAATTGTGGTCTGACATATTGGCATTTTTGCTCCTCATTCTTGGTCTGACTGTGAGAACCCTCTTTTATATCATCTTAAGTTCTCAAGCTTCCTTTTAAGCTGCCATCCATGTTAGTTTTATGACCTTGTTTAGTAATATTAGCACAAAAATAGGTGGAGATTTTAAGAGCAGTTAGGAGTGTGATTTGTTTTCTTCTTTTCTATTTCTGGATGATATAGGACCATTTGTTGAAAGTCTCTCTTTTCCTCTTACATTTTTGTCTTTCATTACTTGTTTGTTTGTTTGACATGAAGTTTGCCCTCAGAATTGGATGGTATCATTCACACAGTAACAGAGCTATCATAAAATTAAAATTCCATGTATGTGTGTCATTTGAGTATACATTTTCTTCTGTATCTGAATGGTGCTGAAGACTCCCTGAACAATTATTACAAGAATCTGTTGCCCTAGGACTGAGTAGAAAAGAAACAATGAGGTCCAGGAACATTCATTTCCATTCCAAAAGAATACGAAGAGAAACAGTCCCAGGGAAAACCTGTCAAAAGACCATTATTATCTTCTTTTTCTTCTCCTGTCCATTTCTCAAGTCACTTTAACACATTTTGTTCATGCTCAAAGTTTTCAAACAGGAGACTTGGGCTTTGTTATCTCATGAGTTCTCAAAGACACAGCTGAAGCTAAACTAAGCTCAGCAGCAGCACCAGACATGTCAAAGACCTGTGGCACTGCACCATGGCATAGATCATTGCTGCTCACACAAAAGCATTGCAGGGCTGGAGATAAGTCTAGCTCACATGTCAGCAGTGGACCTTCACAGCATTTAGGAGGTGCCTTACCCAGAGAACAGTAAACCACCACAGCTATATTCAAGTCAGTTTTGTGACAGGTTGATGCAGAAAGTAGTTAACATGTGGATGTAATGTCACTAAAAGAGTAATATCTCTAAAACAAGAGACAGGGTATCTCCAGAAAAAGGCATCAGCTTGATGAAGGCTGAATTAATGGTTATATGAACTCCTCTGCTCTTAGCATGTGAGCTGCTTGGTAGAAACACTTGATAGTTTCCTAGTTTAGTTCAGTGTATCTAGTAAAGAGATTTTAAAAAGATCCCATAGGAATAATGGATTTCTTTTACCATCTAAGACCACATATTTGGTTAAGATAAACATCTACCAGCACAGCAGATAAAGAACAGATGGATGCTCCTATCCTATCTAGGATACTCCCACTACCCAAGAACTACTTGGTTGGTTTTTATTTAATTTATTTAATCCATTGTATAATATAATTTCATAACTGAAAAAAAAAAAAAAAGCCTTGACTTTTCATGGAAGAACATTAGCCAGAATTTCTGTGTTCATCTGTAGCATTTTGCTGAGCTTGGAGGAACAAACATCTACCCTCTATTACCATCAGCTATTTTAAATCTTCTATGCTACCTCTTCAGAGCAAAACCAGCAAATAGCCCCTGACTTGACTGATAGAAAATTAGACCAACAATGAGAGTGAATTTTACTGTTGAAAAAAAAATTCATCCTGAAAATAGATTTTTTTTAATGTTCTCTGTCAAAGCACTTATTTTTATAATTAAAATAAAAAGAAATACCCCTTACTTTCAGAGCAAACGTGAGCCTAAAAGGTATTTTTACTGGCACTCAAATTCTAGTAGAATTTATGCTTGGTAAAGAAAATTTAAAACAGAACATTGAGTTAAAAGTATTTGTAAAAGTACAGGCAGAAAGGAGTGTTTAATGATACTATCCCACATGTCATAGCAAGCAACCAGTGAATCATATTTTCAATTTATTGTTTCCATGTATTGGACAGCAATACTGAAGATAGCTTCTTTCAGTTCAGATATGGGGCCAAGGCTTCCCCTGTCATCTTCTGTATCTTTTGTGTGTGTGAAAATTGATCAAACCATTTACTTTTACTATTTATGAGGCATTTTCTAAACAAAATACACCACAAAGTCTCACAGAATGAAAGAAAGAGAACAGAAATGTTGGTTACAGATTAAATAATCAGAAGACTGTTGTGTAGTGTGAAAAAGCACTGGAAGAGTGAGATAAAGGCATTGATGTAGCTATTGGAGATTTGTAACAGGGAAAAATTGAGGACACTTAGATCAGATGTACTACTGGTGTTAGGAAACCAGCCTGCAAATGTAGGGAAGGAATCTGCTAGGATTTAGAATTTCACAAGAAGAGCAGTGAAGGCCTACTTGGAGAAGCAGTTTTGATTTCAATTTTGATTTGATTGTGGTTTGAGCACAAATGCACAGAAGGGGATTGCAACCATTTCCTGAGTAATTGGGGTGTTTGGAAGTTTTCTGAAACAGGAGTTGAGGAGATATCCCAAACCGTTTAGAGTGAAAGTATCCATGGAAGAGGAGAATTCAGTGTTTTTAAAATGTCCTCTTCAAGTCATTATCTGACAATCTCTTCATTCAAACTGGGTGTTTGATTTTAATATATAGAAAAATATATGCTCTGTGTCACAGAGACCATGTGCTCTGCTTCTTTCAGAGTCCTGAAACATGGGATGAATTGCTATTGCTGAGAGATGGGCCTGTGTGTAGTTACTCCTGAGGAAGAAGAGATGAGGAAAGAGATGAAGGCCCAGTTGCTCTCTCTTTTCATGACAACTTGTTCAAGCAGCAAAATGAAGAGCTACCTACCCTCAGTGACCTGTAACTCTCCCAGTCCATTTTTCCTGCCACCTTCTGTGGAAAAAACAATTCTAAGAAGAATTGAACCAGCCCTGCTTAATATAAAACATCCCTTCCTTAGCTCCCTTATTTTGATGCAATGCTTGTACATCTTTCTCTTCCCCCTCCTGCTTTGCAGGAAACCCTGAGCACTCTTGCTAATTAAATACTCTGCAGGAAACATGCAGAGAAGAAACAGACTGGAGGAACAGGCGAGCAGTCTGGCACAGCTTCAAAGCCACTAACTTGATGGATGTGTGCATCAGCAATCTAAGCAGCCTGCTCCTTGTCTAAGTGATGGTGACCCATGCAAGAGGGTTGCAGGAGTCAGCTAATGCCCCGTGTGCTATGTGGGATGTGGGGGAAACTGCCTGAACTCAATTTGGAATCTTGTATAACCTGAGAATCACTATTATTTTCTTTTCTTCCCTTCCCTTCCTTTTCTTTTTTGCCAAATGCCACTTTCACTGTGGCTTTCTGAAGCATACAGTAAGTCTGTAGGAAATATATGTGTATATTCAGATTATTTGGGTCATTATCACATGAAGACTTATACAAAATCCACCAGAAACTAGTTCACAAAATTCTGGGTTTCATCTTACTAAAGTTTTGGGTTAAAATTTCTTAGTGCTGTAGCTCATGATTCCTTCATTAAATGAGC
>VWZN01013136.1:33017-53799 GCA_013396955.1 Regulus satrapa | reverse complement strand
GATGCCGTAATACTAATTTTCCTGCATCTTACAAATTTCAGCTGATAAATAAATGGGTTTGATGTCAAATCCCACTCAAAGGGGTTTATGTATCTGAATTACCTAAATTGTGACTAAATTGAACACTCATTTTCTACCTTACTCTTAAATGGAATAATGTGTATTATCTTACTGTATAGAATATTCAGTTGAAAGATAATATTTTAAAATTTATTTTACTTTCAGTCATGTGTCCTTCTCTCTGNGGGTTTTTTGTTTTGGTTTGGTTTGTTTTTTTAATTTTTTTTTTTTTTTTGTGTGTTTGTTTGGTTTGGTTTTTTGGTTTGCTTTTTTTGTGTGTTTTGTTTTGTTTTTTTGGTGGGTTTTTTGTTTTGGTTTTTTGTTTGTTTGTTTTTTTTCTTTCTGGAACTGTAAAATTCAGAAATCATTCTTGCCACAACTATTTTTAAAATCATAATGCCTTCATACAGTATTTTGGACAGTTAGAGTATTGCTGAAATACTCATACCTTCACCTCAGTCTTAATAAGGTACCATGTCTGTTGCTTCTCCTAAAAGGAGCCTAACAACGCCATTAGGAAATTTATCATAAAATTACTGTTAATAGTTTGGCAGTGCTTCAAAGTGCCACAGCACTCACACAACACACATTCTTAGCACACTCTTGCTTAGCACTGAAATGAAACCTCATAATTGCCAATATTTCCCTGCAGGGCTGTGCTACATTAGTCCTACATGCAGCAGATGGACTGTTAATATTTGATGCATGGCTGGATGCAGACAGGCTTTAACCAGGGAATTTCTTTCCTCCAGGTATATCATGACTCCAGTGGGGAAAGACTTTTGTCTAAAATGTCTCCTCTGCCACGAAACACACACAGCTGCTGTGCAGCCACCTATGCACCCAGACACTCTGATCACTGGGTTTGTCACCCTTACCCCCTTCTGTGTTACTGCTATTGTCAACAGTTCCATACAGTAGAGATTATTTCTGCACAAGGGGTTAATCCAACACTGAAGAAAATTATTCAGATTATTCTTTAATGAGGAAATGTTGAAACAGGACTTCTTAACATGTTCAAGCAGTTGAAATATTTAACCCAAATCACTCCTTCCCATGAGCACATGCAGTTTCAATGATTTATCAAAAAATTCAAATTAACAAGGAAAACACTTAAAATTTGCTGAGAAAGCTCCAGCTCTAGACACAAACACAGATTTTAATGACAGTATCAGTGAATTAGGCCTCACACTGCAGTTTCTTGAAAGTCTGACTGGCACTTCTAGAGCAGAATCCAGAAAGATGCAGAAGGAAGTTGTTTTCTTCTTATAATTATCTTTCAGGCTGACACATTATATATTTGGATGTTTTGATATTTAGATGAATATCAATAATTAATGCATTTTCTTTTAAATATATCTCAGGTGAGTGCTCTCACTTTGTTGTTCTGGTGCAAAGATTGCATCCTTGGGAATCAAAGTGGAAACTCTTAAAGCAGTAGTTTTCATCGGCACATGGCAGTTACTTGTGTTGTATACTAGTGTATGCATTTCAAATTTAAACTGATTGAAATAATGGACAATGAGTTGGCTTGACAGAGAAGCATCCTCTCGCAGAGTAATCTGTGGCACAGGACTATGCCATTATTACCTACCTGTCATGTGTGGCAGCTTCTCCTTCGAGCACTCACAGCGGAAAAATAATCAGCTGAGCCAGCTCTGGCAACTTCCATTGCCTGCTTGAGATCAGCCAAAACTGTGGTTGAAAGAGGTTAATGAGGGTTTTTGTAAAAACCTTTACAAAAGGTTTGTACAGGCTTTAACCAGGCTGCCTGAGCACAACTTTCTGACGGCTCAGATACACACAGAGGATGGTATCTGTCTGAGGGTTACTGCACATATGTGTTTGGGGATAAGCTTTGAAATCACTTTCAATTTCTCTTTGCTCACTGGATTTATCCTCTGAAGGGCATCTACTCAGCATGGCACAACCTTGCCAGAGCCCTTTTCTGTAGAAGCTGTGTGATTCAGCCAAATCTTTTTCATCAGTACCCTCATACTCTGGTTGGAAACAGCATGAGCCAGCAAAAGCAGGTGTCTGTCAACATGCATCCAGGGTTTTGCCAGGAAAACTAAAAAGGTTTCAGGCTGCAGGGCTTTTTTATACCTCTCACTGATGTGGCTTCATGGTTCTGTTGTTGGGCTTCTCTGTGGTGGCTATACAGGTGCTGACAGATTGAGCAGTGGTCTTGGCGGGGAAAGACTACAGGATCTTCTTACCACCCCCAAGGTTGCTCACAGAATCCCTCTTCCAGCTTGTGCCTCAGCTGCTCCTGCAGCAGCTGCTGAGCTACTATATGGTTTGCAGCACAACATGCACAGAAAACTCTCAATCCGTTCTGTGAATAAAGATGAATTAACTGTTGCAGCATGAAATGGCTGAGCGTCCTCTCTTGTAAGGATGGAGGGACAGTCAGTCTCCTTCAAGAGAGGGACAAAGCCACCGATTTTCAGAGTAAGCATCTGGGATGTAGATACCTAATTATTATGGTCACATTTGATCTTTTTAGCCTGCATATCCACATCTCCCAGTAGAGAAAATGGATTTCAATAGAGCTAAAAACCAGGCTGTGTAAGAGAATAATCCAATTGATTTTTGTGCATTTGCCTGCTTAAATACAAAGGAATTCTATAAATGTTTGAAATCAATGCACCAGCAAGAACCCAGCAGCCTTTGTACCAATGCAGCTGTGAAGCCCTGAGACAGCATGGAAGCAGGCTGACCTCTCCCTCCTTTTGAACTGGTCCTTGGATATGCAGCAGCTGCCCTGGCACTATTCAGCTCTGCAATGACATTTTTTTTCCAGGATGTGTCAGTTCCATGAACAGGGAAATACAGAAAAATGAGGGCAAATGTACTTAGCATTATCAATGCAGGAGGAAAAAAACACAGTAAAAATCTATATTCCAACACAGAGCAACACAAGTAGACAGCTGATCTATGGCTGCCATGTGGTAATCATACTGATTAGTCAAATAGCATGTCCACAGCACGAATACACCCTTAGCTGAAAACATCAGGAGAGTTCCAAAGCTTTTGTCTAGAATAAAGTCTTACATATTATGATAGACAGAACAAGGACAAGCTGCTACAGACTTGTCTACGTCTTAATCAAGCTCTGAATTAAACAGAAGGCTTCATCTTATTACTGTAGTCATCTATTTGTAATTTCAGCAGAGAAGGGAAAGCCATAGAGAGATTTTCAATAAGCTTTCTCTTGTTCCTCAAGAGCAAAAGTACTTCTAGCAACACCGAGGCTTTTATACAGGTTGTGTTTACTGAGCACATTTTCCAAACAAACGGGCTTGGAAGACAGTGGAATTTGGGTCAGCTGAGATGCTGTGATCCTTGAAGTGGCTTATTTGTGCAAATGACTTGTAAAATGGGCATTCTCAAAAGTCAGCCACATTTTCTCATTTATATGCTATTTTTTTTTTCCCTTTTTAAACAACATTTATTTCTGCCTTCCTCTGGAGGTTTCTTAAGAGGGAGGCAAAAGTATTTTACTCTTAAAAAATAAAAAAGTTGAAAATTCAGTAGTGCTTCATGTCTCCTGCCAAGCACAGTAATTACACAAGCTACAGAAAATATTTAAACAAAAAGAATTCTTTTTTTTTTTCTGATTGCCACCTTCACTGACAATAATAAAAGAGTGAGACAATATTAAAGAGCTTGAAATGAGTATGGAGAAATTGAAAAATGAATTAGCACACAATTGTCTTCCCACAGGATATCTCATTTATTTAGGGAAATCTTCCACTTTGGAGGAAAGGTTTTTAGGAATAATTATGGATTAAAGCTGTTTTAATATTTTTATCTTGATATCTAAAAAAACCCATCCTAAAATAGGCTGGTGCAATTGATGAAATGTCTTGGCTGTCTTTGTTAGGATTAATTCCCAAGGAGCAGAACACTTTTAATGTGTTCTACTTTTAATTGCTTCTCTTAAAAATATTTCGTGGACAGCAGAAGAAATGTATCCATCATTTTGGAAAATGAAAACACAAATTGATCATACTGAGGATAGTTTTGTATATATATTTTTTTTTAATTCTTTTGTAAGATATTGTCTATATCCCCTCATAAAATACCCCTTTGCTGGATAGTCATGTAATGAAAGTTATATTTGTTATTCTCCCAAGGTATTAGGTCAGAGAAAAGCCTAAATCCAGGGTAGTCCATGACCTATCCTGCATTTCCAGACCACTGCCTGTCTCTGAGTAGCCAATGACTGACCCACTGTCCCATCAGAAGCTGACTTTAAATCCTGTCCTCATCTGCACAGGACAAGGCTGGGACCTGCTGCAAGCGTCAGTGGAACAGATGGAGGCAGGAAAGGCTGGCTGTCAATCCCAGTCCTACAGCTGTCCCCACCAGTGGCAGTCATTGTATGGTCATTTCTGCTGGAGTCCCTTCCATCATCCTAAAGCCTTGAAGGTACATAAGTTTCATTCAAGTAAGGTCTTCGAGTGCAAGCAATAATATCAGGATGTTGCCATATCCATTTTTCTCTCTACCTCATGGTTTTTCAAGGTTGGTGAGGAGCAATTCTACTTATTTGAGCTGGCAGATCAGCTGAAGGGGAAAAACAGGGGTGCATTAGTCCTTTTTACAATGTGTAGGGACTATGTTAGTCCTCTGAACATCCACCTTCTTTTTTAACATCTTAATAAGTGCTTCACTAACCTCATTTAATATCCTTCCTAATTGACGTAGATGTTAAAACAATTTTAAAAATTTATATTCTAGTTTAACCACCTCAGTTATTTTCCTCCACTCTTTCATATTATTTTCTCTAAATATATTTTCTTTCTGGCAGTTATCATAGCCTTTTACTGTAATTTTCTCTGAGCAGCATTAGAATTCCAATACAAAAGGTAATCAGAGACTGTCTGACTCAGCGCAATTTACCTCTGCCTTATGCAATCTCTGGTAAAATGCATGTTATTTTGTTTCAGTATGGAACTTCTTAAGGAAAACTATTTTCACAAATGAAGGTTTTGTGCTGTTTTAAACTTTTTGGTGTGCCGATTTGGGGCACCACATTTCAATTCTGAATGAAGGAAAGAGTGACAATTAATAAAACAGAAACATAATAGAGTTTTGTTCTTCAAGGAGCTACTGCACATCAAACGAGCATCAGTACAGGCAGGAGGCTATACAAATCTATCAACAGGTGGGACCACTTATTCAGACCTCAGCAAGGAGAGATCAGAATTTCAGGAATCTCATGCACCAGACTATTTCTCTTCATGACACTGTAAGTCTCTCTTAGACACAAGGCTCTGCCTCAGGAGGCACTGGTGTCTATGTTAGCCACAGATTCCCCTTGAGCAGGTAACACTGCCCACTGAGGATGCGTATATTTACTAAAACTATCACAGACTTTGCTCCCTTCCCTTACATTTCTCTCTGATATTACTAAACTAGTAAAACATTTTAGTGTCTATGTCCCAATATTCAGAAACTTCACACATAGTGACAGGACAAGGGGGAATAGATTTAAACTGAAAAAGCAGAGATTTAGATTACAGGTAAGGAAGAATTTTTTACTGCGAATGTGGTGACGCACTGGCACAGGTTGCCCAGAGAAGCTGTGACTTCCCCATCTCTGGAAGTGTTCAAGGCCAGGTTGGAGAGGACTCAGAGCAACCTGGTCTCATGCAAAGTGCCTCTGCCCATGGCAGAGTGATTGGAACTGGATGATTTTTAAGATTCCTTCCAAGCCAAACCATCCTATGCTTCTGTGATCACATGGAAAAATGAATGAGCCTATATTTGGCCAAAAAGCTACGATTAATTTCAGTGAAATTTATAAATGTAGCTAAGAATTTTTGTTTGCCATTCCTTCAAGGCCATTTATGGGGTTAGGGACATGACACACAACAAAACAAATAATCCAGAATGGAGTTTATCTTTCTCTGGAAATAAAATATTTTTTGTCTTCCTGCAAAATGCAGAACTCTGAAATGGTGTCTTTCACTCCCTGTCTGGATATTGCTTGTCCAGAACAATTATCATTATCATCTGGAGGCAGAATGATCACAAGATTGTAATTATCAGTTACCTGACTCATCAATTGCTGCTTTTCTTTTTCTCTTTTCCTTTTCCAAATCTTTAGAAACTGATAAAAGCCTTTCACTATTATTTGTTTTCCACCAACCTTTTGATGAGGTTATAGCAGATGAAAAAAATCTTTAATTAATTTTTCTTTTGCAACAGCACAATGCAAAAGATGGGAAGCTCTGAGGAGAGTTGAGATTTGTCGGAAGGAATTTCTTGCCCATTGTCTCCACGGTCCCAGTACACCATCTCATATCATATCTACTCTCTTGCATTCAATGTAGTCAAGAGCTGTTTTTCAGTCTTTCTTTTCTTCCTCACTACAGTATTCAAACCATCAGGAAAAACATAAATGGCAGCAGGATGCTGTCACTAAAGAACCCTGCTCTATTTGTTTTGTCAGTCTATTTTTCTTCCCTATAAGGCATGAGTGTCACTGAGTGAGTGCGCACAATGCTGGCTGTTTGCCTGGTCCTTGGCCACATCCAGGCTGGGTCAAGGCATCATCCCACAGGACCAAAACCAAGGTGTGCAGTCACTCTGATCGGTATCAGTGGGAAGGAGAGGGGGATCAGGGCAGACACATTGGGTGGCTCCCAGATGCCACTGGATTAATCTCAGTACTATCAATCACTGATTGCCAAGCTGTGTCATCCATCTTCTTCCTCTCACTCTTGAGGGAAAGTCATTCAGAGGAGACTTATTAAGGCCAAAGAAAATGTATGTTGACTCAAGGAGAGGCAACACAAAATAATTGCTCAGGACCTGCCATTTTAAATGCTTCTTCTTACTCTGTTTTTAATGCTCCTTCATTTGGGGAAGAAGTTGTTATAAAGTGGTTGCATGTGACAGTAATTGGAACTGTGCATAGTGTTCATTAAGGCCTAAACAAGGATGAAGAGGGTGATCATCAGGACATACGTAATTGATAGTGGTGCATTAAGTACTATAAAGCAATTCTAATTAGAAAACATCCCAGGTCTTCATTCAATCATCCTTCTCTCATTCACCTTTTCTGTTTTGATTCCTGCATGCATTACTCACGCAGCCTGGAGCAGGTCTCCTGCTGCATCCACTGCGCAGTCCTGACAGTGGTTATCAGGAATACGCCTCATGAGGAAAGAAACTGCAGAGCTAGATGCAGCACAGACGCAATACCAAATATCTTGGTTCTGCAAGGCTCACGACATGCACTCATCATTTGAATAACTAATGTCTGTGGTTCTACTACATTTGCCCATATATGAATGGGAGAAATGCATTTCAAAAACAACAGTATCCAATTATATCTCAGGTTACTGTTGGGAATGGGATTTTAGCTAGCTTTTGAGGTATGACCTTTGTGTGTGTTGATGTGCATAAGGATAAGCAGAATTGTAAGGAATTCAGAAATTTTCCATTCTCTTTTGCTACAAAATCTAAAAAAAACATTTTTAAAAAGCTCAGTTTTGGAGAGAAGAAAATTAACAAAAATGGGATTTTAATGAATTTTATTTTTCCATAATGAAAGTAAAATAATTTATACTTAAATTTTTTTCAACTGTTTTTATATCAAAATACAAAATTCCTTATTACAAAGTAGAAAGAGAATATTTTTAATTTTCATAATTTTCATAATCATTGTTTTATTATCACTTGATTAACAATTTTTACACATTTATAACAAACAGCTCTAAAGCAAGCAGGCATAATAAAAATAATTATTGAGAGTTTTGATGAAGCTTTTCTGTCCAGCTGTGCTTCTATCATCTTCTGCTAGCAAGCAACTAGATCTGCCTGAGAAAAAATACAAGCTTTGAGAAAAGGCCTGAGAGCAGCCCAGCCACAGAGTGGCTGCTGAGCAGTCACAGAGCATCAGGGGATCTCAGCAGATCCAGAGCCTGCTGAAGGATATGAGAAACTTCCCCAATAATTGTATCTGGCTTTGATCAAAAGGCAGCGCTAAATGAGGCGTAAAATTAAATAAAAGTAGTTTAAAACAAAACAAAACAAAACAAAAAAAACCCAAAACAAAACAAAATTTGTCGAAGTAGACAGTCTTAAATAGTTTCTATAATCCATAATTAAATAATTCACACTTTGGCACTGAAGTGCTATTATAAAAGAAGAGCTAACAAATAAAAATTTTCTATGATGATTGTCAAAAAGAAAATTTGGGTTACTGTAATCAAAATAAAAATATGTAGTTTGCAGTCATCTCAGCCACAGGCTGAACCTACTAGTGGAGGTCTGATTCCTGATTTCCTGTCTCATCCCTGTGTTTACAGATGGACTCTTTCCTAAGAAACTCAAATGATGCACTGTGGATGTGTTAGGACCCATGGCAAGGAGTGAGGGCAATCGGGGTTTTTGTTAACAAATCCCTTGAAGTGGATTAGAGTCAACACAGAATGATCAATGTTTGTGCATGTTATACACATAGAGTTTATTGAAGAATGATTTGGTTGAACAGGTAGACATTTATGTAGTTGTTTTAGTTGTTATTATCCGTAATAGCATAACAATATGAAAGCATAAAAATATCACTTAAGAAATCATATGAGAAAGGGAAAGAAAGATCTCACCACCCATAGGCCTTGCAATGAGACTTGTCTGTTGCAACAGTCAATAATTGCCTCACAGTATTTTCCCTTATCTTTTCCAACACCCAGCTCTAGTCTGAGGTGGAGTGTGCTCATCCTCTGCACCTAGGCACTTACTTGCAGCTTGCCCCTTAAATGTTTGAGCCATCAGCATCTCATACTCTATTCCAGTAGTGCTTGTGGATACAGTCTTCTTCCCAGACCTGGGACAATTAGGCAATAGCATCCTCTTTAACTTATCTCAAGTTCCTGTCACAGTCCAAATTTCAGTTTGGGGACTGGTGGACCTCACTGGTCACAAATGAACAGTTGTTTCTCTGCAATTTACTACAGTGGGAAAAAGTCCTTACATGATTTTAGAAATGTCAAAGTCATTAACCATTTCAGTCTCTCACAGGATGCCACTGGATTTCAGATGCACCATGGGACAATAGCTGAGTCTCAGAATTGGGACCATGAGGTATTCATNATTCTGCAGAGAGAGAAGGGAACGTGTGGGGTTTTTTTTTGAGCTTTGGCCTGCCTTCCTTCTTCTCCCTCTGGGTACCTGGGATTCCGGACCCAGCGTCTCCCTGCCTGGCTTGGAGCTCCTGCCGCCGCTGGAATCCCACTGCTTCTTCGGCGCTGATCCAGAGTCTCCCTGCCTTTCGACACTCCATACCCCAGGCCTGTCTGCCCCCCCACGGTTTCCAGCCAACATCATGGACTGTTAGTNGTTTGGGGACTGGTGGACCTCACTGGTCACAAATGAACAGTTGTTTCTCTGCAATTTACTACAGTGGGAAAAAGTCCTTACATGATTTTAGAAATGTCAAAGTCATTAACTGTTTCAGTCTCTCACAGGATGCCACTGGATTTCAGATGCACCATGGGACAATAGCTGAGTCTCAGAATTGGGACCATGAGGTATTCATACTGCATCACCTCTGAAGCTCCACTGTGCTAGGGAAGCTATAATTTTATTTTTTAACTAATTAAGATTATGATGGGGATTGCNGCCACTGGATTTCAGATGCACCATGGGACAATAGCTGAGTCTCAGAATTGGGACCATGAGGTATTCATACTGCATCACCTCTGAAGCTCCATTGTGCTAGGGGAGCTATAATTTTATTTTTTTAACTAATTAAGATTATGCTGGGGANCCATTCGCCCGGTGCTCCCCGAGCCTGCACCGGAGCGCCCCTGCAGCCGCATGGGATCACCGCACTCACCCTGTGCCCCGAGAGACAACAGTGCTCTGGTGTCAGCTCTGACTGTAACTGTACCAAAGGGGGAAAAAAAATAATCCTGTTTCTCATAGTTATTTTACTGCTGCAGTTGTTGTTTTTTTGCCTTGTTAAACATACCAGTAAAGAACTGTTATTCCTATTCACATGCCTTTGCCTGAAAGCCCCTTAATTTCAAAATCATAACAATTCAGAGGGAGAGAGTTTATATTCTCTACTTTTAAGAGAGATTCTTGTCTTCCCTAGCAGATACCTGTCGCCCAAACCTCGACAGATGAAAACATCACAGTTCCATTCAAAAAATGCAAACACTTTGACTTTTCCAAAATCAAAAACTCATGAAAAATAGGCAGATGAGAAGTTTTTTAAACTATAAGTAGTGAAAGAGTTTTGTGTATTTTTTTGTTTAAAATATTAAAATTAATATGGGTTTAGTATTGTATTTTTTATTATTAGTTTATTTATGATAATGGTCATAGAGCATGGGACTGGAATGAAGTTCCATGTAGTGTGGTAGCTTGCTCATTTAGTCATTACATGGGATGATCCCTGCATTTCAAATCTTCAGCCATCCCAGTTAGTTTCTCTTACTCCTCTTAGAAGTGCTTTACTACACTAAATGCCATTATTTTCCCTGAGAGGAGGAGATCCTCAGTATTGTCTACACAAATCATGAAAACTCTTGAAGCTAGTACATGGGGATAAGATAGGTAAAATTTATGCCCAGTGACCTCTAGCTCTAAACTGAAGAAGCAGGATTTCTTCTCTTCAAAGCTCAAGCCACTGCCAGTACAGTGGTGGAAATTGAGATTGCAACCTGGACTTTACTATCTGAGGCTGATACCTTATCCCTTTTGGCATTCCATCTCTTTCCCTGAAGAATGACTACTATTATATTTTCCTTAAAGAATGAGAAATGGAACCCTATTTAGTATTCTGGGAATCTTTACTGAGTGTATATGGATTTCGTTACTCTGATTGGGCTATAGTGAGAGAGCTGATGATACCTCCCTTCCCCTGGCATGCAATGGCATTCTAGTATTATCATGGGAAGCCATGATCCTAGCAGTGTGAAAATGTTTGATGAGTCATTAGGGTCCAGTAATGCATTTTCCAGCTGTCTCTCTCGCCGTCTTTCTGTCTTTGTTTCTCCTGTTTTATTTTCAGCATCTAAAGAAATAGGAATGAGGCCTTAAGAATACTGTGTATGCCGTACTTTGCTTCGAAGAGCTTACAGAGAGATATAAAGTCTCTAAACTGAGTGATGCTGCTATCCTTCCCAGGGCTGCCCTGCAGAAATGGGGGAAACAGTGCAGCACAAGGACTGCTTTTATCCCAAACTGCAGCTGAGCAGCAGTGCTGTCTCAAAGAGAGCTTGCCAGCTGCTAAGACATGGTCTGTCTGCAGGCAAGCTTGAAAACAACTGAATAATCTAAACTAATCACTATGGATACTGTTTGGTTAGGTGACCATGTGCTCTGCACACACTTTTCTCTGTCCCCTTCTATGGGCCAGGGTACCACATTCCATGACCATGGGATAATTAAGACTGTGATGTAACTTCCACATATCTGAAGTTAGACAACAACCCATGATAAAAGCTGTAGGTAGACCAAAGCCTGATTAGAGACTTCCCAAGTTGCAGTACATGATCAGACCATTGGGTGTTTAATAACTATTGATGGACCTTCTATTTCTGGTTTTGGGTAATTTTCTGGTGCTGTGCAGTGGTATCTTGTGGGTATTTTTATTCTGCAACAGTGAAATTGGTTATTTCTTGGCCCCATCTTTGTGTGCTACTTACTCAGCAAGAGGACAGGATATTGCTTCCTTTTACTTTCTAGGATAGAAAAAATCCCAGAATTGGCAACAATGGAGAACAGGGAATGAAAGACCTAGGGAACTGCTACTGCATGGATACCAGGTCAAGTGGTCCTCACAAAACATTGCATTTTAAACATTCCTTATTTCTGAATGCATCAAGGAAAGTTGAACTTAAACTCAGTAGTACAAGATTGAAGACAAGTTTTGAGTTTCAAGATAACTGTCTATTAAATAGTGGCATACAGGACTGTAGGCAATATGTGGGCAATAAGTATTCTAGGATGTTTATGAGAACAAGTCCATTCATGAGATATTCCATAAATGTCATGTTTCCCTGTCACTGAAGAGGATTTTCCCTAATCAGAATATCTTCCAGTCTAAACAGAAGCTGGGGTGGGGGAGCTGGGGGAAGACACATATGAACAAGAATTAAACACAAAAGGAATAAGTAAACACATACTGCCTCAGTCTCTAAGGTGAGAAGCTCTGTTTCTAGCACAAGTGTTCTAGAGTGCTCTAGCATTGTGTGCATGGGGAATGTCCCAAAGCATGGAGATCTCACAGGGAGCCAAGGGCTGCCAGGAGCTTGTAGCTCACACAGCAGTGACCAATGGGACCTGGACAGGGGCAGAATCAATGGCTGCCAAGGCTGCTGCTCCTGTAAAAGAAGCCCCTGAAGAACAGAGGTAACCTGGAGCACTGCCAGCAGGGTAGGCAAACAGGCCATGGCAGTTCAAGCAGGAATGACACCATAGCCCTGACAGCTGAACCAGGGAGCCATGGTTCCATTCTGCAAAAATGGTTGGACTTGATGTCCAATCTCAGGAGCCTTGTCCACTCTAAAATATTATTAGATTCTGCAATTTACTTCTTTCACAGTCTAAGGAAAACAAAAAATAAGAAAAATAAAGGTTTTGATTAGTTTTACATTTTGTACGCTCAATTTACTTAGCTTTTCTTTTTCTAAAGTTAATTTCATTAGGTAATAAAAATTACTGTTATATGTTTTCAGTTTGCAGGAATCATTGACCTTACTGAGCCCCAACAATAGCCTGTTTTTGCAAATTTGCACATCAGTCTGTATCTTACACAGTGGTGAACTTGGGTGTGAGAGGAAAAATGATACCTGGTTATTTATATTTAACAAGCTTTCTGCTTTTACACCAATCTACCAAGGATTTTAAAATGCCGGTCCATGGAGATATCATGTGGAAGATGGCAGATGAAGGAGGAGAAAAGTAGTTTGGCTGTTTGATGACACAGATGAGCCAAATACTGAACTCAAGGCCAAGGTTTAGAATCAAGGTTATAACTGAGCTGTTTATAATTACCTAAACTTATTTTCTGTTGGTTTTTGTTTACTGGGGTCTTTTAATCCTCTTTCCTTCCATATCATTAAGCACTTCTTTGGCGTCTGGAAACTAATATCTGATTAAAAGACCAGGCAGACTAGTGGCAAAACTTCTAGACAAATGAAACAGCTTTTTTTTTCTTTTTTTTAATTTAATTTCACAGACACCCATGAGTAATTTTCTATTTACCTAACAGCTCATGTTTCTGGCTGCTAATTAGTGAATTTTGTAAAACATTTAATTCTCCTTTCTGAAAGAAAAATTATATTTCAGAGTCAGGGAAAGCAAAAGTATTTGAGCAATGGAATGGGACCTGCTATTTTTAAAGTACTAGACTCAAATCCACTTAAAGGTACTTCAAACTAATTCTTGCACATTCCAGTGTGATATCACTTTAGAAAACAGGTGGGTTATATTTATATACAGACATCTTAATTTTCTTGACAGAAAATTATTTGACTTCAGCTATTTATGAACCTACTGCTCATTTTGAAGATAGTAATTTCTGTGAGAGCACAATTAATATAACTGCTTTTGAAAATACCACTGTGAGTATTCATTTTGTTATTTCAGGGAACATGAATTTTAAGTACAAACTCCTTAGAGTTTCTTGTTAGTTAAGTTTGGACATCCAGAGTATGGAAACAAAGGTGGTGAAGGGTAGAACAAGTAACATGGGGAGCAGGTGAGGGAGCTGAAATTGTTGAAATTGTCTAGCCTGGAGAGAAGGAAGCTCAGGGGTGACCTTATCACTCGCTACAGCTGCCTGAAAGGAGGCGGTGGCCAGGTCGGGGTCAGCCTCTTCTCCCAAGTAACAAGAAGTAGTTCAAAAGTAAATTGTCTCAAGTTGCTCCAGGTGAGGTTCAGGTTGGAAACATTTCTTCACAGAAAGAGTGGGTAAACACTGGAATGATCTGCATGGGGAAGCGGCTCGGTGGCCATCCTTGGAGGTATTTAAAAGGTATGTAGATGTGGCACTTAAGAACATTGGTTTAGTGGTGGACTTGGCAATGCTGGTTGTACTCAGTGACCTTAGAGGTTTTTCAAAATACCCTAAAACATTCTTTGACTCTATAATACACATCTGGTTATCTTTTAATTCAAATGAGAAATCTTAACTACCTAAAAGCAAATTTTCTTTGCTTTTCTGCATGCTTTGTCTGCCTCCTGAAGGACAGAGTACAGCATTTCAAGATCCATGTATTATCAGTCGATCACTTAAAATTGTCTTCATCACATTGGCTTACTGCAAAAATCTGACTAGCTTAATAGACTGAATTTTAACGAGCTTGCCTCAATTTGACGTAGACATGTCTGTGGACACCATATCTGTATCTATATTTTTCATGAAATCATAAAGAAATGTGGGGTTTGTTTAGCCATCTGCTAAAATTCCTTTAATTTAAATTTTACAAGCTGGTTTGCATGAAAATCATAAAGGATAAGAAAAAATAATCAAGACATGCAAACATCCTGTTAACATATGTATGCTAAACTTCACCTGATACTAATGGACACAACTTTTTTATTATGTATGCAAATAGCATTCAATCAGTGCATAATGAGGTATTTTTGTGATCAGTTACTTTTTTTTGTCATAGTTAATTGTTTTGATTGTTGCACAGTGTCATACATAATGAATTAAACTTCACTGCAAGAAAAGCCAGTGTAGGCCAAATTACAGTGCTGTCCTCCCTCCACAGACACATTTCTCAGCTATAAAACACAGTCACATTAAAAGGAGCAATATTATAGAACAAAAATGAAGGAAGAAAATTCCTCCTCTTTCCTTCTTATCACAGATTTTTCTTCAATAGAAAAAATTGATTAGAGGCTAAGATATATTGGTTTTGTATTGTCATCAAAACAACTGGATGATTTACCTTCAGAGCCTGCCAGAGCCCATTTTATATTCTCTAATCTCTCTTTCACTGGGCCATTAATAAAACGGTTCATTACAAGTTCTCAGGTTAAAAACTTCAATTTTCTCTTATATGATGCTTAACACATTTGTGAAGAATGTTAGAAACATCTGCACAGGGGCTTCATTACTGAGTTTAAAGTTCTTCCTTATTTTGTTCTTTGTTGTGTAATGTACAAAATACCTCCAAACAGGACAAAAATTGGTCCTCAGGTGCACCAAGCCGTACAATTTATGACAGTGTCTTGTTGTAATTTCCTTTTCCTGAGTGCCTTCTCTTATCTCCATTTCTTATCAAGTCCAATCTTTGTTTGCCCCTATTTTTGGAAGGGGATTTTTTTATAAGGGGATTTTTTTTTATAAGTTTTCACAGCACTTGAAAAAATATTTTGCAGCTATGACTGAATGAGATTCACCTAAACAAGAATTGCTGTGGTGACATGTGCATCCAATGAAGTCACTTGGGCTACACTTGCATTTATGACAAATAAAATCCCTTGGGGTTTATAAGCTGCTAATGTATGTTTCTTAATCAATTAAAGTAAAAGTAAAAGCAAATTAAAATAACTATGGTATTACACAGTGCAGACACTCTCTTGAACTCTGAGTTTCAGGATCAACCAGTGCAGTTGACCTAGTTGTGTCTATAAATACAGGAGGTCCCTCCTGTCCTTGGCTTTCTTATCATGGATTTCTATATAGGTGTTTCTACCCTTTAGTATCCACCAGATTCGGCTCTGTGACTGAATTCTAATGACTGCCTAGGGTGCCTTGTTTCATAATGTACAGGCTGAGTCAGAGCACCTAAAGAGACATGTTGCCCTGGATTTACCCTCCAAGATCTTTTTTCTGTATTCCACCTACTTAGTATAAGTAGTAATAATATTTTAGCGAAGCCTTGATTTTAAGCTGTTGTCTACCATGGAAACATTTTAGTTATCTTAAAAATTCTATGTGCCAGACTATTTTCTTTCTAAAGCTACATTTTTCATATAATTAAAGTAAAACAATAAAGTTTCCTAAACTACTAAGATTTTCCTGTATAAGACTGGACTTCTCACCTAAGGGTCTGAGATCCCCAATGGGTTTGAGTGTAAGACACATTAAGAAAGTTCAGACAAATTTACTGTCTGGAGGAACCATTTCTGACAATCACTAGTCGGTGAAAGAAGAGAATCCACCTCTTCTAACTTCAGACACTAAGATGAGTTGGGATTGTGCGTGCTTTCATGTCTTTCTGAATTCATCAAGAAATTGTTTATCCAGAAAATAGGAAATTCCCTAGGATAGCTGAGATCTTCATGGCAGACAAGACCTCTAAAAATGCATAATATCTTCCACTGACTGAGAGATGGGGTCCTAAATTAGGCAATTCTGTTCAGCACCTGAACTGGGGCAGCATAAATCTGGTTAAGGATGCAAGCATCATAAATACTTCTAAATTATTTAATTTTTTATGCAGCAAATTCAGTCCTGACATATGGAGTTGCAAGGGAAGTCTTATTTCCCTTTAGAAAGTACACTCATTTCTGGAATGTTAAGTACCATTTAAGTTTTTCAGAAGGCTCCCCCTTCATTATTGCTCCCTGATTATGTTAATTTATAATTATAATACTGCAATTTTCCTATTAACTGCTCTTTTGATAATAACATCGTACCAGATGCTTCTTTATCTTCTTCCTGCTTTGTGGAGCTTTCCTCTGTGCTCGAGCACCTTCTACAGATTGCAGACACATTCTTCTGTAGCCTGAATGTTAAGTATACAGACCTTAAAAACTGTCCTTCTCAATGGAATTAACATCAATTCCACAAACAATTCTTTCCAGTTCAGTCAAACTGACACTTAAACACATTAAGGTTTCCCTTTAAGGCTTTTTTGCAAGAATCTCTCCTTGTTACTCAGCATCACAGTAAGGTTGACACCTTTTATAGACAAAATGACCTGTCAGGGTGTCTTTCTCCTGTGAGGTTTATTTGCTTCTGTAATGCTTTTCTTCCAGTTTTCTCTAAACCAAACCTAGGCTGCATTAATAATTTTTACCTCAAAAGGAAATGAGTTAGGCCTTCCAGAAGCACTTCTCAAAACAGAAAAAACTTCGTGTTTGGCTTTCCTTTTCCCCTCTTTTCTCATTATTCCTATTGGGAGAGAGGGGAAGAGACTATTTTACAAGGTATCCAAATATTGACAATAAGCTGATTTTCAGTGCAAATGAATGATGAAGGAAATATCTGTCTCTACTATTCAGAAAGCCAGAAGTCCTTATTTTACATCCTGTTTTTCCAGTAACTTTTAAGTGGTTGTTTCATTATCAAATACATGTGCTTCATCACTTTCCTTCCTCTAATGTTATTTTTCTGGGCTTCCTGACTGCTAGTGTAATGCAAATATAGTAATGTCACCAGAATGTAAGTGCCATCATTTCAATACAGGTCATTCAGAAATGTTGTACTTTATTCCAAATACAATTGTGGGTATGTAAACTCCTCATGCAATCAAACATTCAAGAGGTGCAATCATCCTCTGGAGGAGTTTGAAGCTGTTGTTTTGTTTCTCATTAGCAGTAGATAGATTACATTTATTTTAGAAGCTGGATTTCTGCCATTCCATTACTCTACATCTCTCTCTGGATCTGGCTCCAGAAATATTTGTAAGGTCCAAATACCTGCTGTTGTGTTTATAGACACTAACAGAATTTGGAGTACACACAGTGATAAACACCAGGTGAAAATTAAACCAAATCTCATGTCCTGAGGGATTCTTCATTATAAAATGTAATATCTTTCTAGCTAAATTAACCAGATAAAGCACATTCCTTCAGCTCAATTTTATTTCAGAGAGGAATTGTGAAAAGACTGGATTGCTAGCATGTGGATATCAAAGCAGCTTGGAATTGTAACGAATAGAAAGTAAGGAAGCCTAGCTGAGAAAAGTCACTGGAGTGCAGAGTTGGGGTTTTAGATGAACAGCACATGAATTCGGAAAGTTAGCAGTGTTTCGTGCTTCTTGGAATCAGGTTAGAAAGTTGTTACTGCTACTTGCTTTGCCAGCTACTGGCATACTGCATCTTGGAAAGCATTGTCTTCACATTTCATAGAGCCTGCTGTGAGAATTCCCTCTTCCTTCAGTACTATTAAGCAATGTTCTGTTGCTCTTGGTCATGCAAAATGATTTCTAGGAGAAAAGGAAGGAAAATCTGTAATTACATATGTACACTGTGTAATTTCACAGTATTTTTCCATACCTAAATATAATTGCTGAAGACCAAGTGATAAATCACAGTGGAATCATATGCCAAGAAATGTGTGGTGCCATTGAAACTCTAGAAACATAATGTTAGCTAATTTTGCCCAATCTATTTTTAATCTCTCAATGGAGATTTTCATGGACATCCAAATTAATTGTTTATTTGGGTCTTTCATTTTGAAATTACTGCCTTGACTATTCTTTATTATTTGAGATTATCGTGTTTTGCATTAAAAAGTAACTTTTACTCAGCACAAAAGTCTTTCAATTCTGTTGACAGGAAATATTTCAAAACAGAAGGAAAAGGGTCCTGTTTTTTTGAGTTTTTGTTTGTTTTGTTTTGGGTTTGTTTTTGTTTTTTTGTTTGTTTGTTTGTTTGTTGTTTTCTTTTGTTTTTGATGTTTGGGATTTTTTTTCCCCTTAGAGAACATTCAAATACGTTCCAGTTCAGAAGAAAGCCAAGTATCAAAATCCTAACAATTTTCAGAAAGTCCAACTTTTTCAGAAAGTCTTGTAATTGCTGTACGGGTACTTAGAACTACATTCCTTTAGCCAGCATTGGCTCAGCACCTAGAACTAGTCTCTGGGTCTAAGACATCTGGCATTAGCTGTGCCATTGATTTCCTTGGTAAATGAGACTAGCCATTTGTGCTCTCTCTATTTCACTGTCCTTATCTACAGAAAAGAAAAAAATGATACTGACCTTCTTTGTTAAGTGTTTTGAAATGTGTTGAAGAGAAGGGCATGGCATTCATCTTCTCTCAGCGTCTCCAGGGATTCTGCAGCACAAATGGAATGCATTCAAAGGGCCTCAGTCAGGAGCAAGGTTTGCCAAAGCAGAGCAAGCTGTCTGGAAAACAGAAACTCAAGGGAATAATAAGAGTACATCAAAAAAGTAGATGATCCCAAGTAGAAAAGACTTCAAGATGTCCACAGATATTTTAAAAGTTTTATGGAGGGTTTTCGAAGGCCTCCTAGGAAATCTACTTATATTTAGAAAGGTGAATATCATGAGAATAGTGAAATGGAAAAGCCAAGTGTCTGAAAGACCTATATGAGGATAAGACTGTTACAGCTCAGAACTCTTTATCTGGAGTTCAGGGTGAAAAGCTTTGACCCAAACAACACTTTTTGTTGAATAGGAAGCTGCTAATCTCTTCTAACTCTGCATTTCATACAGGCTGTGCTAGCTGAGGGGCTGTATATAATTTTTTTTTAATAAAGACCCTCAAATGGTCCTGCATGTTAAAGGTTTCTCTTTGCCCAGGTGAAAACACTAATGAGTATCTGAAAATTCCTAACAATAAAGGAAATAGCAATAATAGCAATAGTAGTAGCAGTTATAAGATCTTGAGCCCAGGGAGAGGCAAATTAAATATTGCAAATGAAGTATTATTTTCAGGACATTAAAAATAATAATTATCCACAACAGATATACTCCCTATACCTCTATCTATTTATAGATATGCATTAAGTTTCTTCTTTTGCAGAAAAAGTGATTTAAGAAATAAAGAGGGTTTATTGCTGGTTCCTGTAATACAAGAACTAGGAAGGACCCAGCAAAGTTGTTATAAGGCACACTAAAACCAAATCAGAACTCCCCTCCTCACCCCACCAATCAAAAAATTAAATGTGAAATTAATTGCCATAGAATGCTATGGAGACAAGCGGTAATAAAGAGGCTTTAGAAAGTACAGGGATCTTCCTGAAGAAAGGGTCTGGTAGGGACAATTTAATAGGATAGTCCAGAAGTACGCTTCAGCTCAGAGAGTCAGCAAATCTCCCAAAATTTCATTATCCATTTTAAATTATTTTCTTAATAAGCCATTACTGTCTGAGCTATTTGCATTTTGAATCTGATCTGGTACCTGAGCTGTCACTCAAAGTTAAAGTGAATATAAGTTTTTGTTTGTTTGTTTGTTTTGGTTTGGTTTTTTTTGTTTTGTTTTTGTTTGTGGTTTTTTTGGGGGTTTTTTGTTTTTGTTGTTGGTTTTTTTAATTTTAGACCTCATGAAACAATATGATCAACAACAAAACAGAAAATCAGACTTGAGAAAGACCCAGGAGTTACTCACAGTAGACCCTGGCACAGTATATTATGTTGTGCAGTACCTGTGAATAGGTTCTTATTTTTATAGTCACAGTAAGGTGCAGTATGTGTCACCTCTGATATTTAATGAACCCAGAATTTCAGGGAATGAAAGTAAAAAAGGTAGACCTTAAAAATGTGTCTTTAAAGATGGCTCAGGCAATTAATCTTTTCTATTAAGGAAATCACCTTTTCTTAGCTTTTAGGTTCAATATATTCACAATATTATGCTACATAACATGTTATCCTGTATAGTAGCATATCCTCACAGAGGTAGAGGGAACTGATATTTAATCTTTGGGGAAAGAAAAATAGTAACTCTGAGGGGAGACAATTGGTTTTGCCTGTAGGTCAGGGAAACAAGGAAGAGTTCTTCAAGTGTGCAACTTCTATGGATGAGGAAGGTTATGGATCTTTT
>VWZN01013136.1:2100-32972 GCA_013396955.1 Regulus satrapa | reverse complement strand
TACTCCTGCTTGACTCTGCTTAAGTTTCATTGCTCTCTTGCCTTCCTTTGTCCTTTCCTTGCCCACTTTTCTTACGCCACCTGTGAGCCTGAGGGGAGGTGAGTGACAGTAATGTCCCTTCATTTAAAGCCAGAACTCATGAACCTAGCTTACTCAAGTCTTAGCATCAACTGCAAGCTGGCCCAGGTGCTAATGTGCTCTGGTACCAGACACTTACTCCTGGGTGTGTGCCAGCCACTGTACTTGACTATACTATGCATTTAAATGGGTTTCCTTGCTTATTTTTTCTCTTTGAGCAAATTGATAGTGTCTGCTTGCAACTACAGGCACATGAATGACAATCTGGCCCCAGTTTTGAAGATATCTGGGTTTGAATATTTGAACCCCATGGAGAGTGTACAAAGAGCAGTGAAGAGCTTTTAGTTGGTAGGGTTGGTTTTCTGCCTGCTCCTTTAGGAAGAGGTGCCTTAGCTTTCATCAGGCAGGGCCAATTTCACAGCAATAAATGTCAGGCTTTAGTGTGTTGTAGGATAGGTATTAGTCCTTCTGTTAGTCAGATTAACTCCCTCAAATGACATAGTTTTCCCATTTTCATACCCACCACCACTCTCCTTCAGGTCTGAAGGAGACAAGAACAGTAATAAAATAAACCGGCTTTAATAAGCAAGATTCATGGTCAGATTGTTATCTGCAAAACTGCAAAAGTTACAATCAATAGAATGTAACTGCAATCTTCAAGTAAATTTAACAGTTGAATATTTTTCCAGTTGCTTAGTTTTTATTAGATTTTATTACCTTAGGAATCCATTATGCAACTGCAGAAGTATTCTGCTTTCAGGCTTCCACAGGTTTGAACATTCATCTTAGCACTGGACTCAATTACATCAGCTGGGATTGTCACTGAGTTTTAAGGCAAACGAGGTATTGAATAATGTGAACAACATAAATAGTTCCTAATTTGCTGGGCAAAACATTTCTCAAACATTGCACTTCTACTAGATGTCTTAAAATCAGGTTTTTTTATTATTTTGGTTTTAATTTGATTTTTAAAGATCGTGTTTTGGTTTGGTTTTTTTGGGTTGGTTTTTTTAAGGGGGGAGGGTCGATCATTTGGTTTTTCTTGGTCTTTGTTGTTTTGGCTTTGGTTTTTTGCTTTTTTTTTTTCTTTTAATTTTACCTACCCTACAGCTGGAGTTCAAAAATAACATGTAGAGTACATGTAAGAGGACATTCTACTCTTTCAATGCTCAGACTATGTTCATAAAGTCTTCTATGCCTTTATCATATTTCATATGTGTCTTCAATTAAAATTACTGTTCAGCTATTTTGCTAAGCAAGTATGGAGTGTGTGCATATTATAACCACAGAGCAGAGACAGATTTAGTACCATGACTTTGTCTGTAGAATTCCTCCATCCTACACACTAACTCTTAATTTTAGAACTTTATTGTTGCAGGTTATTTATGCCAACTTCACAATTGCAGAAACCTAGAGTTAAAAGGATGGACAAGACTATCACTAATCCATCAGTTACTAAGGAATTGATTCACATCACTTGCAATTATCTAACCACAGGCTGTTTAATTGTAGCTTTTCATCACCAAGTCTGCCCTTTTGGTCTGCGTCCTCTCTAGCTCAATTTTTGGCTCCTCATCCAAGCTTCCAAGTCAGATCCCAGCTGCCCCACAAGAAGCAACAAGTCACCTGAGTTCCAAGGCTGGTACTAAATCAATAATAGCACTAAACCAGTCCTTGAAAATGCTTTTTCTGGAAAGGAACATTTCTCCCCTGTCACTGCCTCTTTCATATAATATCAGTTTCACAGATGAACACCAGAGATGCCCACTGAGGTCAATCTTTCTGCCATGGAAAAATGCCTAAATATAAAAAGAAAAATGAATTAACCTACTCTCTTTTTTAAAAATTCTATAAAGTATAACTAGACAAAAAAAAAATCTTCTTTAGTTCTTTAAAATATGTAACTGTTATAAAGCCCAGAGAAACAGAAAACCACTCAAAGAATTGTCCATGAATTATGACCAATTGTGAAAACGTTGAAAGTCAGAGATTTGAGTGCATTTGGAAGCACTTCCATGAACTGAACTTGCAAAAAATTCTCCTTAGAAAGAATGACTGGTTAGTGGTTTGTTTTCTTTAAAAAAACACAGTGGAAAGTTGAACTTCTTGTTCACACTTACAAATCAGGTGTGAGAAATTAATAGTTGGAGAAATCCTGCATTTAGAAAACCTGAAGTTATCTGCAAGTATTATTTCCAGCAGTTGAACACCCCTAACTATCCACATCATCTTAGAGTAGGTGTTATTGCTTTAGCATAGTCTGACTGCTGTCAAGGAGGAAAAGTCACCCATGCTCACTCTTTACTCAGAGACGTAAAATAGGGGTGATTTCTGCTCAGTGATGCAGGTACCTCAAAACTCCTCTCAAAGGTGCTGTATTCCACAGTGGGTTTGACCATTTGTCAGTTGCAGTCAGGAATATCGAGTCCTTAAGTTTTCATGGACATCAAGGGTACTGCCTGAAGCAAAGCCATGTATTCAGTGAACTCCTAAAGAAAGCTTCCTTTGCTCAAAGCTAAAAAGGAGATTAAATACATTATTCAAGGTCATTCTGAAGGAAAAGAGAAAGACCAGGACTCATGGCCATGGGATACACTCTTTCTTTGTGTCACAGGTTTCCCAGTGCTATCAAGTGGGACACCTCTGCATTACATATTGCAAGACATTCCTGTTGTGGATCCTCCTGTGATTATAAAATTGTTTTGTTATATGCACACCATAAATGTCCTATGTAGAAGAAGATAATATGCTGTTTGGTAAACACAATTCTGCTTCTCTCATTGGGACTGTTGCAGTATTTTGGTCTACCCAATCTCTACTTTCAAACCTCTTCAAGCCCTCAGCTTGAATGAAAAAGACAATCCTATGGCAGAGTGCTATATTCAGGGACTTCAGTCTCTTCAGCTCAGCAAAGAGAAGGTGGTAAGTAACTAATGTCTATTAGACTTCATGGAGAAGTGTGGCAGTAGAAAAAGTCTTCAGTTTAGCAGGAAGAGATGCAATACTGCAGTACTTAAAAGGTGTAAAGTAAACAAATTTAGACTTAGAAATAAAGTCCAGAAAGTTGTTCCCATTGCTATTTAACTGGAGAAAAACTTCTTGAATGCTAAAGACTCTCCTAACCAAAAAGGGATGCCATTTTTAAACATACAGTAATTTTTCAGACAGTCATAAATTCAAAGATAAGTTCCATGCATGTTATGAAAAATGTCAGATTTGTGCAAAATATAAAACATATTATATTTGAAGAGTGTAGTTTTAAAATCTAGGGACTGCTGGAAATAATAAGGATTTGCATCAAGATATAGTGGCCTAAGGAAAAATGGGGTTAGTGCATCTACTTTGTGCGCCAAACAAATTCAGCAGAACACTTGAATGGTGCCTTATTAATCTGTGAGGAAACATTTAAATCTCTCTAGGACTTGACTGAAGTGAGAATCAATTGCACTGTTAAAAACACTTAGACTGTGTGGGCCTGGTGCTGCCTATGCTGTGGCTCTGCATGCTGTGGGGGTGAAAAGCAGCATACCCAGATGACATCCCTGCAAGGGACTCCCTGGGATGAGTGTTTGACCATGTCTGTACTTACCTGGGATATTTTACCTGAGCACTGTCATACTGCGCTGAGCAGGCAGCTGTCTTCTCTGATATACCTCCTGCCCTGACCAAGAAAAATTCATATTCCTGGCAAAGCACCAGTGATTTTGCTCTTATTGACACTCCTGCTTGGATACAAGGAGGTTCTGCACCAGTTTCTCAAGGCAGAATTCAAAAGCATCCCTCCTGCTTCTGTGCTCTCACTTTCACTGTACGGTGTTTTGTCCAAGCCTATGTCTACCCAGTGCAGTTCATCCCTTTTCTGCCCCAGAGCTATTTATACCTCTCACATCTGCACAAGGACAGATAGCTTTCACAGAATCTGAGACAGATCTAAACACTTGTCTAATGTTGTCCTTATCCCTGCTAAGAGGGTGCACCTAAGGAATCACACTTCCTTCATCTACCTGTGTCACTCTTATGGCACCCCAGGGCTTACATCACATCCCAGTAATAAGTAAAATCAAATCTAACCAAATCTGCCCTAATCTAACTGCTATTATATATTAATACGTGGTTTAATAAATGCAGTTATATATATAATATTATAGTTCTATACTACTCCATACTGAGTTGCAATATAAATATAGATCCATTGCACCAGGAAGTCTTTTGATTTGAGGGGGAAAACAGAGACGGGGGTTGAATAAATTATAGATTAGAAGGGAAATAAAAAATGGACTGCAATGGCTCAGAGAGCATGGGAATTTGAATTTTTATAAGGATTTATTTTGTTTACTGTGGCTGCATTAGTAAAAACTGCAACTGCCTGAGCAAAACTTTTTTTCAGCTGACATAGCACACAACATTTATTTTTCTCCTTTTGCTAAAGAAAGGAGAGGCTTTTTTATGAATTAGTGTACTGCAATCTAAATTTTATATTATCTATAAACTAAGGTAGTAAAAAGAGTCACATCATTTTAACCTTGGAATCCAAAAGGAAATGTGGCAGATGTGTAAAAATTTAATGTTCTCTAGTGTCTGGTTAAGTGGTCAGAGCTGATGAGTAGGAGTTTTAATTTGTCTCACAGTAGTATATTTTCTCGTCATTTTCTTCCCAAAGGTTCTCTGAAGCTTGGGCTGCATTTCCAAAGCAGCTAGGCCACACAATCAATCTGCTGCTGAGAAGATGAACAGACCTTGACTGAAGCTTTTTTTGGTAATTTGAAGGTCAGCTAAATAATAAGCTCTTCTCTCATATCAGAGTGGTTTTCATTGTGCTGTGTGTCTTGCAAGTAAGTTGTTTCAGTTTTAAAGAAAGGCATTTATGCATGGTTGTTGTCATGTGCTACATTTCTCCCTATCCCAGATCAGGAGTTGTTCAGGTGCATTTGACACCTGTCTGGATAAAGCTGGTGTCATGAGTTGCAGTTGTATGATAAGATGATAATGTCCTTACTCTACACAGACTTGTGGCTTTTATAGTATCTCTCTTGGCTGCTGCATTCTGAAAAAGCAAAGTATAAATAATTCATCACTAAAATATGCTAAAATACATTTTGATGCAAACTCCCAATTCAGTCAATGACAGTTCTGGATGAAAAGCTGAACTGGTCCGAATGAACCCAAATATTTTCCCTTCTTTTTATCTTCTTGTCTTAGATCAAATCAAATTAAAAGCAAACACAAGCTCTCTGTTTGAGTTGAATAAACTAGGCAGTTCCATAAGCATGGGTTTTCAAGAAAGTTATGCAGATATTGTACTCTTTTAACTGCTTAGTAATATGTAAATCTCAGCCAAATGTAACTGAATCGGTTGTTTTGAATACCGAGGTATTTGCTATTTTTCAAAAATGTCTCTTTTCCTCTGAGTTTCTCCCTGTGCTTGTGTAAAATATCGTATTGACTTCTCTTTGACAATCCTGACAACAAAAGATGATGCAGTAAAAGTCTATGGGCTAAATGTTTGTGTGGTTGTGCCTGATGCTTGCAAATCCTATGGGATAAGAGCTGCCATATAAATGTAAAGATAAATCACGGTTGTCTATGAACTGATGACCTTTTACTGCTGTCATTTTCAACAGGATAAGCAGCATGAATAGCAATCCTCAGAAGAAAATGCCACAATAAATCCCATTCCTTTTTAATTTTTAAAAACCTAGGCTATCTTCATGTATTTAAGGACTTGTTGTTGTGCATTTTCTTCAATGTAAAAAATAAATAAAATACAAAGTTTAGGCTAGAATAAACTTTCAAAACAGCTCTAAACTTTTGGGTTTGATTTGCAGTTCCAGAAATGAAATATGTACCTCTGACTGTAACTCCTGCTGAAAGGCAAGAAAATTGAGCTACTTTTTATATTTTTATTTCTTAGACCTACCATTTTTCTCTCTTCTGTTGGGTTTTTTTGGGTTCTTTTTTTTGTTTGTTTGTTTGGTTTGTTTTTCCCCTGCAGGATATTTTCCATAAGCCAAAAAGTACATTACCCATAAAAAAGTTTCTACTAATTTCTTCAAAACTTTGTGCATTCTCAAATATTGCTTCAAATATTGTATTTCATCAGTGTCTGAGCGTACATTTCTTACAAAATGCTTTACCTAAGATAGAAAAGTCAGGTCTTGCTTGTCTATAAAATGTCATAGCATTTTATCAAAATAATAAAAAAATTTTTACAACTAGCAAGTATATATATATACAAAGAATCTTTGTTACCATGCTTTTTTCTTTGCAATTCTTGCAAATTAGTTAATTTAAGTTTACTGATAATTTTTAAAAAAAGTTTAATTTCTCTGAGAAAAATAACATTTACATTATCATTGTCTGAATTGAAACATACATTATTTGGAATTTTGGACACCACCAAACCTCACAGGTATCAATGTAACTTACATCAAAGCAACTGGAATGAACTGGCTCTCATAATACTTGCCCTAGAAATCTTAGAGTTCGCAAATTCAGAAGGCTTATTAAGGTCATATTTAAAAGGAATGTGCCTCTATTCTGCTCAAGACTTGGTCAAATTTATGTAAAAAGTGCTTCTATTTTTATTTTATTTTGTGAGCTGATCCACCGTATTTCTTTCTGACCCCCTTCTTCTTGGCCCATGGTTTACTGGACCTGAACCAGTGGCTCCCACTTCTTGAGAGCACAGAGGGTTCCCTAAACTCAAAAGTGGCATGGAAATTTGCCATCCCCATTATGTACCACTAGCTTGGAAAGCTGATATGATGACACAAGCTATTCCCAGCATAATCCATCTAGTTGCTTTTTTCCAAAGGGAAACATCACTTTTATTAGAGGTCAAAAGTGATAGATGACACTGGGATTACAGGACTTTTTTTCTTCATTGCCAGAAAAAACTAAGCAGTGCCATGAGTGAAAGCGTTTCTCTGGTAGGTGGTTGTCACCATGGTATGCATGAAAGTCAATATCCACTTTTAGCTTTTGACCTTTTCATTCAAACTTTGAATATTGAATATATTTTAATAAAAATCCTGAGTATTTAGAAGGGAATGTGTCTCCTATCAAAGAGCAAATATTGCACAATACATATAATATCTAATGACTCATGATTCATCAAATAAATGGGTTTTTTGCTTTTCTACTTTGTTCTGAAGAAGGAAACACAGTGACTATAACATGCATTTATTGCAACTTGGTAAAGAGAATGAGAAGATGTCAGGCTGGCCTAAAGGAAAATTTAGCACTGAATCAGAAATGCCATATTTAGAGAAAATAGTATTGTTTCAGAGGTGTCTTGCATGTTGCACCTCTTCACCCAGTAAAGTTAAGGAAAGCTCAGGAAAACTTTGCTGAAAGCAGAGAGATTACCTCAACAGTCATTGCATGATCTGAAAGAGATTGAATTAGTCCATGGAGCAGGTGATAATATTGCCTCTTAAAATGTAAAATTCTAGCACTGACATAAGAACACACAGAACTGGTGCTGTCTCTCTGTCACCAAGCAGGAGATGGACTGTACAGCTCAAAGGACCAAGTCTGCAACAATATCTGCCCACAACCACCATGTCCCAAAATCCATCAATTTTGCAGCTCAAACGTTCAGCTTTCTGCACATTATCGCCACTCATCTTTCCATATGTGCCATCTATCTTATTTTTGCTATCACAGCTAGATAAGAATTACTTCATCTTCCTATGAGTTTCCTTAAGAAGAAAGAGAAGGCAAAAGAAATATTATTTTCAAAATTCTTTCTGTGAACTTCCTTGCCAGCATGGCTTTTGTGTGTTTATTTCAATTGAATTATTCTTGGAAGCCATCTACAGGAGCCATCTCACCAGGATGCTGATGTCTGAATCTGAGTCAGCCAGTGCTCAGGATGGGAACCTTCAGGGAGCATGTCAACTCATCTGTCAATTTTCGACATTGATTATAGGATAAGACTACTCACATGCTAATATACTACTTTCCCTCTTTGGGTTCTGAAAATATTTTTTGGGTTCTGAAAAGAACTCAAGATTCAAGACATACAGAATGTGTGTCTGTGTGTGTGTGGGTGGGTATCTGAATTTGAAGAAAGGTCCTGTACCATGAACACATCAAAGTAGAATGGTTATTGAGTTTAGGATAATGTGACAGAACGTGTTGCCTAAACAGTTTCTATCCTTTATTTGCTTCTGTCTTTTTCCTCTTCTCTTTTTTTCCTTTTCCCAATTTTATTTCCATAATTAAAACAAGAATCTCTTTTTCTCACAGAAATTGTCACTTTTTGTGAGAGTCAAAATTAAAATAGTCTAACCAGTAACTAAAAGAAAATCAAACTGTTTCATCAGAAGTAGATATTTCTCACCTATATTTCTGTTTCCTACAGATCCATACTAACAAAACCTCCATATGGCATTACCAGCTCTTTCTTAATGGCAGAAGAGAAGACAACATTGAAATCTTCCCTGAAAATGGAATGGAAACTCATCTTAAAGAATTTGTTCCCTGAGCATTTTGTTCAAGGTAACTCAAACTCCTGAAACAAGTTCTGACAACTAATTGCAGATTTACAGTTGGTGAATATGTGAAGGAGTTCTGAGTCCTATACGTTGATCTTTGCATTCCTACTGTGTTCAGATATCCTTCATACTGAAAGATCAGCTCTGTTTTTTAATTTTATTTCAGTTTCACATGATGTATCTGAGACCTTGTACCTTGTATAAACAGGGATCTTGACTGCAAGACTTGATTTCTCCACTGTGCTCCTTTCTGTTGCTATACACTGAGAGGAGAGCTTCATCTGACTCAGCAAAAACTCGTGTTCTGTTTGACATGGCATGGGGCCACTCAAAATGCAACTGTGAGCTTTGAAAGTTTTGTGCTGAGGCCGCCACCATCTGCATGGCACCAAGGTCTTTGAGAATAACTATTGAGTGTGTACCAGTTCTACACACAGTAACCCAAAAAGGAAATCAGTCCTGATGCACCTAGGGCAAAAATGTTTAATACATTTTATCTTATCTTTTAAAAGTATTTTTAATTAAAAACTGTGGCATTTTTCTTTATCCTCCCTGTAGAAACCTGCAGAGGGCAGGAGTTACGATAATGTAGTGTAAAAATGTTATCTTTGGCGTTTTTAGAACAGCATCATATATTGCTTGCTACTTGCAGCAGAATATTTTTATAGCATCTTACATTTACTATTCTTTCATAATATTCCCCAAAGAAATATAAGAGAGGAAAAGGTAGAAACCAAGTTGTACTTCTAGATGAAGTCCTTTTGCTCTTCCATAGATGTTACCATTAAAGGCCAAGACCTTTCCTTTTTTGAAGCAATATGCAGTCATCTGCTTATCTTGCCTAAGCAGCAGCCAAAAATATTTTGTAGATGGTATCAGATTTTAATTTTTAATGAGGCTTCAAACTGCTGCCGTATTTTTTTTTTCATATTTATACCAGCAGGCAATTTTATAACTGAGACAGGGTTTATTAAAATTGTTCTGTGTTTAACAAAACAAAAGGCAACTGAAAATAACAGCAAAAACTCCAGCTCTTTCAATGCCAGATGCTAACAGATTCTTTTTCTTCCAGGAAATGATTGTTTCAAAATGAAAAAGAAATGGGATTATGCGAAAACCCCTGTTTATATGCGTTAAGAGTTTTTGTTGCTATATGAAGACACTTTAAACTGTAAAATCCTAAGGAATAATCAGGGATATATTTTTGCCTCACTCTGTTCCTATCTCATTGATGGGAAAGCCAATTGTAGATAAAATTGGATTTGCACAACTTTTTTGATAGATAAAGCATGCCTTTGGAACTATTCTTCCAGGTAATATCTGAATTTTCAAGGATCCATATGCATTCTGTTGGCAGCAAGTGTTACGAAAAGGAGTTTATGAACACATTTTTAGTCTGCTTTGCAATGCAGACTCAGGGGGCTTCAGGCTACAAAACCAGTTTGCAAAATACTCTTCCTTTTCGTTATTTCCTTTTTGCTTTAATGCAGCACAACTTCACTGAATGAGGTCTTTATATCTGTATTGATCTTGAAATAGCCCATATAGAAAGATGATTATTCAATCACAATAAAAAAACTATGCATTTGTTTGCTTTGCTCTGGTTTTTATTCTTACTTTACTTTCCACGCAGAAGTAATTTTTTTTTCCAAACGCTTGTTCAGTATTTTTATAGTTATTCTGAATTCCTTTCCCCTCCCCCTACACCTGTTTCTCTCCCACTCAGTTCTCCCCCCTTTGATTTTAAGTTTTTAAACTAGAATACAAATGATTCCTCTACTGCTGAAATGCATTATTAAAAAAAAAAAGAAAAAAAAAAGGGCATCTGTTCCAAATATTACCTTCCTATTAATAGGGCTGTGATTGACTTGAAATAGTTTCCCCAGAGAAAAAGATGCCTTGATTTCTGGACTGAAATTTTTGCTTGTGATAGTAATACTTGCAAAAGAACCTCAGTGTTTAAATGTTACAATTTCTGTGAATGCTTTATTTATAACCTGAGGTTCTTTCCTCATTGTTAGGCAGAAATGTGGTATATAAAGCTTTTTCAAATATAGGCAACAAGAATAAGGGCAAAACACTGCTGCAGAATAACACAGCAGGAACCACAAAACAGTAGCACAGATAGATACAAAAACCCCCTTGTTTAATTATAAGATATCCAATGCAGTCTGATAAATTATTACTGCTCATTATTGTTGTTTTATAACATATCCAAGTGGATTCCAAAATTCCAGAAGTGGAACTAGATCTTCTCATGACAAAAGGTTTAAAGACATGTAATAAATATCTATCTAATCTTCAAAATCTCCCAAAGGCAATTCATCCCATGTACTACATACACTCATCTATTAAAAAACTCCACTTTTTGCACTCTGGAGATGCTTGATCTTCTCCGTTAACTTTGCAGAGAATCCCTTTGACTAGGTTGCAAACACTTTTATAATTAAAATTAGGTGAGATGAGTCTCACATGAAATAAATGCAGATAAATGGGCTGTATTTAAATCAAAAAAATTTGTGCCTAATTAAGCTGTAAAATTTATGATGGAGTTTACTATCAAAACAGAGGTGAATAATTCAAGTCATGTACTCTCCCAGTGGAGGCAAGAGAAGTGCTACAACTGGAAAGTGTATGGCAGATGCTTATGAATAGGGACCAATATTAAATACATTCTCAATGTCACAAAGAAGGCCAGAAATAATTCATTAATGCAAGAATCTTAGGACACTGAATGAAGTTTTCAGTCACTCAGTGTTTTCAAGTTGGAGAGAGGCAGTCACCAAAGCTAAGTTCAGCCTCACATCTTTAGTGTCCCACTATAGTCAATGGAATGAAAGAGGATCTTCCAGAGACTATTACTAAGATGATGATTTATGTGTCTGTTCTAAATGACTCTCTCCATCAACTGCAGCAGAAGCTTGCAAGAAATTAGTCTTAGTCAGCTAAGGTCAACCTTCTGCATACCTGTTGTGCAAAAGGCAGCATAAAGCCATCTCAGATGGGAAAATGCGTAATGGTGTCATCATTTTGATGTCAACTGCACAGATATCTGTGTTTCACTGAAAACTGATACTAACAGTGCCTACAATACTCCTATCTCTCCACTCCTTTTCACAAGGAATATGCATCTTGGTACAGGTGCAATACTTGTTCAACATGTACTTTCACAGGTAAAATGCCTGGTTTCTAGCCCATGTTGGTGACTGTACTTTTTGCAGTCTAATGATATTGACTTCTCCTTGTAGAGCATTCTGGACAATTTAATTTCTACCCAAAGTTTCGTAAGCAGGAACAAATAATTATTTTACTGCTTTAGCTTCAGGAAATGCACAAGGATGTAAAAAGCAGCTCTTTGACAATGCAACAATGGAGTTAACACAAGAAAAGAAAGAAATTCTGTCCAGGGAAAAGCTCAATAAATTAGTCCTTGAGAACCTCATAACATTAAAAAAGGCCAGCTGGAAGGTGCTGCACCTGGGTTGGGGCAATCTGAGATATGAGTAAAGACTGAGAGAATAATAACTGAATGCCCTGTGGAGCAGTCATGGCTGCCTTGGAGGCCTCCAATGCCTTGGAGGCTGTCATGGCTGAAAAGCTGAACATGAGCCAACAGTGTGTGCTCACATCCCAGACAGCCAACCTCATCTTGGGTTGCACCAGAAGCAGTGCAGGCAGCAGGGTTATCGGGATCGAAAGATTAGAGACAGAACCCTTTGAGGGATGTTCTAGAAAGTGTGGTTTATTATTCTTATCTTCCATGATGTTAAGGAGCGTGAGCTCAGTCTTCACATCTTTACCGTCCGGTGCAAAAGGGTCATAAGACTTCTAGTTACAGAGTCGTTTAAGGATTTGTTAGCTAATTAAATACTTCCAAGAAGAATGTTTATGGTTTTTAACCCAATCAGGAACTAAATGTTCTGCTGTAATGCGGGCTTTCTTGGCCTGTTGTGTTATGACACAATAATTTATAGTGTTACAGCCTAGAATTACTTATGAACTTTGTAACTACTTCTGAGTCCTGACTTAAAGGCCTAGGATTTTGAAAAATTTCTGTATTTTGAATTCCAACACAGGGCAAGGCAGGGGATCCTGCCCCTTTGTTCTGTCCTTGTGAGACCACACCTGGAGTGCTGAGTCCAGCTCTGGGCTCCTCAGCAGAAGGAAAATATTGACCTGTTGAAGAGTGACCAGAAAATGATCAGAGTCCTGAAGCAGCCCTCCTATGAAGACAGGCTGAGACAATGGGGGTTATTAAGACAGGGAAAGAGAATTGTCTGGGCAGAACACATTGAGATCTTGTAGTACCTAAAGCAGCCTTATAAAAAAGAGGTAACACAACTCTTTAAATGAGCAGATAGTGACAGGACAATGGAGAATTAAAAGAGTAGTGATTTAGATTAGATGTTAGGATTAAATTATTTACTGTGAGGATAGTGAGGCACTGGAACAAGTTACTCAGAAAAGTTTTAGATGCTCCACCCCTGGAAGTGTCCAAGACAATGATGGATGGGGCTCTGAACAACCTGATCTATTGGGTGGCATCCTTGCCTATGGCAGGAAGGTTGAAATGAAATTATTATTAAGGTCTTTTCTAACCTTAGCCAGTCCTTGGCTCCATGAATAAATGTGCTCTTGTTTGCAAGGTTAGCTTGCATGAGAATGAGATTCTGCTGAAGATGCACCTTTCAACTTTATTTATAGGCAGTGTGGAGTTCAATGAATGACATCTAAAGGAAAGAAAAATAATTTTTCTTTTTAAAAAATGCTTCTATAAGAAAGCAAATCTGAACCAGACATATGATCTACAGGAACCCCAGACTATTTTTTTTGCATTTTCATGCAAGTCAGCTGGAAAAAGAATTCTGTTCTCTGCCACCTCTGATTTCCTTGTCAGCATTCAAAGTCCAGGATCATTAGGAGGTATCAAGCTATGTAATCCAAATGACATATAAATTACCCTGTTTTCAGTTTTTCTCACAGTTTGGAATTATTTTTCCAATTTGGATACATCTTAGAACATCCAAGCATCTGCATATTACAAGGCTCTGCAAATTTACAGAATACAGTTAAAAATTTATTTTTCTCAATGAACTCTGGCTGTTCCTTTGAATGGCTTTGAATACTTGGTAAGCACAACCTTAATGCAGGGGGGTGCTTGATCCCTTCTAATAATTTTTTCCCAGTTAGTATTTTTCCACTCCAGCCAATTCCAGGGCTCCCAGCCTTCCTAGAGAAGGAAGATCATTGACTTCTACCCTTCTATAGAATGGGAGGTATGTAAAAGAAAGGAATTGATGGGAATCTAGCTATGTATCTTGCAGCTTGCCAGCATGCATGTTCAGCTGAGGCAGAGGGAGGAAGGATCTGCTCTGGAGGACCTGCTGGTCAAAACTTTTGCCACCTATCAGCTTGCATGCAAGTCTGAGCTGCTCATTAGTCCAGCAGGATTGATGTCTCAGAGCAGGCCATCAGTGAAGAGTACAAATTACTGCAGTAATATTATGCTAAAAGTGTGCTAAATAGCAAAATGAATGATCAAACACAAGAGATGGTGCCAAGGCTCTATATCCATATGAAACTTAAACTGAAGGCTTACATGAATATCTATTACAAAGCCACAACTAGTAACACATTGATCTCTTCTTTCACACAAAGACAATAACTTATCACTCTGCTTTTCCTACAACTTTCACTTTCCATATATAGCACCTTGAAATTCTGCCCAGTGTTTCTCTAACTAACTGACAAGCTAATTTGACTGGAACAGAAGCTTCTATAAATAACAATTGTAACTAGGTTACCACACTATGGCCCATTTATTCTCTTTAGCAAAGCAATCCAATAAGCCAAGAGAACTCAAGAATTTCCTTACTCTTTCTAAACAATCACATTTACTGATTTTTTTTTTTTTTTTTTTTAATGGGCAGGAACTGGAAGAAGAAAATTAAGCAATGAAAACTATCCAGTTTAGAATATAAAAAGACTTCAGGAATCTTAATTTATCTCTAATTCTTTTTCAGCTTACTAATAATACTTTCTTCAATATTTTCAGGAGATAATAACAGAAATTATATATCCAACTTTTAAATTTCCCTTTGCCTTTGGGGGACTTCGTACTAGGTCCAGAGAACACATAGAGCTATTCTAAAAAATTTCTATTAGTGTCTTCATTCATGCTCAAATAACCTTTTCTGCTAAACTGTTCTTGTATTTTCAGCTGATGATATGAGAAAAATTTAAGTAAGTTTAGGACAATTTGCATCTTCTCCTCTGACTCTCAACAATAACAAACCTCTGAAAAAAGAATAAAGATGAATTAAATGAAATGAGGAGAGACCAAATCATCTTTGTGCAAACCAAAATGAATCTAAACTCCAATACCCATGTATTCTTTACTATAAGACTGAAACAAATAATCTGAATTTTGTCATCTAAATATGCTTATCCTCCTACAATTGTATAATCACTGGGAATACAGAAGCACTTTTAGCATATGGTCTGTTTGTTTCACACAGAGATGTTAGAAGTAGGTGCATCATGCCTTCAAAATAGCTATTTCTTTTCACTGATTCATAAGAAAGCATAAAGGGCCTACTGAAGATGGAGACACCTTTGATTCCATCCAATACAACATATGATTTTAGGAGAATAGGATCAATATTTTGAAGAAAATCAAATTAAGATACTCTACAGCATCCCTCTCAGCCCAAAAATGTAATTCTTAGAAGATGTTAAAACTCATATCCAAACTTTCTGATACCACAAATGCTTCCTATGTGTATCAGGTATTTCTAAATTTCTGCTTCATAGATAGAGAAGATAATAGAATCATAGAATGGTTTGGATTGGAAGGGACCTAAAGATCTTCTAGTTCTAACCCGACTGCCATGAGCAGAGATACCTTCCACCAAGTTGCTCATAGGTCCATCCAGCCTGGCCTTAAATACTTTCAGGGATGGAGCATCCACAGCTTCTCTGATCAACTTGTTCCACTGCCTCACCACCCTCACAGTAAATAATATTTTATCCTAAAAGCAAATCTAAATCTCCTTCAGTTAGAAGCCATTCTTCCTTGTCCTGTCAGTACATACTATTGCAAAAAATTTATCTTTCTTGTTGGCTTCCTTCATGTATTGGAAAGACACAAAATTAGGTTCCCATGAAACCTTTTACTTCCAGGCAGAAGAATCCCAATTCTTTCAGCCTTTCCTCCATGAAGAGGTGCTCCATCCATCCAGTCATCTTGGTGCCCCTCCTATGGACTCACTCCAACAAGTCCAAGTCCTTCCTGTGTTGAGGACCCCAGAGCTGGATGCAGTATCCAGGTGGGGTCTTACAAGGACATGGTAGAAGGGAAGATTCATCTGTCTCACAACAGAATAACTGCTTTTGAGTCCAATCTAAGTATCTGCATCAATCTTCTCCCTAATACACACTGTGGGATTATATCCACTTATTCCTATAGTGATCCAGGCAATTTCTGCTTGACTTGCAACATATGTCTAAGAAAGACTCTAATGCTTTACTTGGGTTTGAGGTTTCAAGTGATGGAGAATACATTCTAGGCATGTTGTCCTGACCTCTGTCACTAAACAGGTACAGTGCATTTCTAGTTTAATTTTGTTGAGCTTCACCTTTTAGTCACCGTATTGTACATATCTACTTGTCTGATAGATTAAAGAGCCCTGCGTTGTTAGAAGTTGTCTCTGTGTAGATATTTTTAAATGTGGTCAAGTTACCTCTTAACCTCTTTTTCTCAAATTATTTTTACAACATTAAAGAAGAAGAAAAAAGAAAAGATAAAAGAAAATCACATTTAGCAAATAGGTTCATCTGGACATGTTCTGTTGAAAAATCAATGTTAGAGTTGTATGGATCTGAACAAAGAGCATGTCTATTAATGATTTGCAGGGTATGATTTCCAGGAAATTCTGTGAACATCAAATGATCATCCTACTGGTTTTGTTGATGCTAGTTGAGTGGGTATCACCTGCCCTCTACTGAGGTCAGGGTTACTGCTGGCTGAATCAAACGTAGAGCAGCAGCTGCAGCTTTTCTAACCAAAGGAAGGGTGCAATACACATGGATTTTTAAAGATAAAGGACTAACAGTGGGATTAACACAGCCTACTTTATTTTATTTTAAAACCTAAATTTTAACACCTCTTTTAAGTAATTTAAAGACTATTTTCTTTATTGCTTTATGATTAATCTGGGTCAAAAATGTTTTGCTTCCTTTTGTTGGAATGGCATTGTAGTAAGAAATCAGGCTTTCTCTGCCACTGATTAAAAAATATTGCTTGGATAGCAAGCATCCTGGGAAAACTGTAGCACTTTTTACCTACTGATGTAAACATTCTTCTAATTAATTAAATCAAAGAAGTTAATCACTACTGGAACTACAATACACACGTTCAGTTATCCCAGCCTAACTTTTATTAGAAATAGTCCTAATTGGTGGCAGCCAAAATTCTGCTCAGCGTGCCCTGAATATGAGATCACTCAAAACTGAGGTTAGTACTGAGCCATTTTCCATCCTGATTAGTGTTTCTCATGGACCTGCTGTCAGCACAGCCCTCTGACTCCAAGGAACTTGCTGCTCTTTTAAAATGGCCCGAACAGATTCAAAACAAATAAACTTCGAAGAATATGAAAGTAGTTATCTATGTATTTATTTAGGTGTTATCTAATTCACTGCTCATGGTAGGGCTACTATGACTCCCAGAACAAACAGAGCACATCCTAGACCACGTTAGTCAGAGATATGTAATTTAAAGTGCCCATTGTCCTGGTCATTCCCCCCGATACAGGTCTTCCTCTAAGTGCCTTGCAGCAATTTGGAAAGAGCTCTGCATTTATTTTTAAGTGTGTAAATTCCTAAACCAAGAAAAAACACACAAGGGTAAAGTAAAAATATGATAAATTTTATGAGCTGGACAAAATGATAATAGGGTTTTGGAGGGGCTCCTAAAAGTGCCTTGGCTGTATCAGAGAATTTCCACATGGGCAGGATGGCTGGATCTTTTCTGTCCCCATGGAGACAGCCAGATGTAGGCAAGTTACAATCCAAAGCCATTAGTGTGATGGCTTGCCTGACAAATTTCTGCCCCTGTTCCCAGCTCTAATCTGTCCCTTTCTATTTCACAATAAAACCCCAAACCCTTGTGCATAATTCCTTGTCCAAACGCCATGTTTATGCATTCATTTCCTCTAAGAAAAGATGTCTTTCTTCTGTGTTATAGACCAAGGTCTAAAATCATACTGTTACCTGCAGCACTATTCTCACCAATTTCAAAAAGCAGTGTGTCATTTTTATGTTATAGTGGGCAGAATAGCAATGAACAAGAATTGAAAAATGTTATTGAAGAAATTCCATGTTTCAAGATCCCCTGAGATTCACAAAGCAGATGCGAGCAGAAATGGGAGGCACTCTGAATTTCTCCCCACCAGACTTTTCCCCTAGAACAGGTGGCCAAGACGTTTCAAACTTTCCAGTCTCTTGGGGTGCTTTTGTTCTTGATGTCACACAGAAGCTCTAGGGAATGGCAAAGGACTAAAGATGATTAGAAAATGAAATTTTCTTCCTGAAAATTATATATTACTTTGGTCACATGGAGAGTTTTCAAGAAATAAAATGAGCTTCTGAAAATCAGGAACAAATCTTTCCTGAAACAAAATATTCACAGGATTTCCATTTTCTGGGAATTAGGAGGTAATTTTCCAGTGTATTCTGTCTGCCTGAATCTGCTAACCTGTCTACCTGAAGCTCCAGGGAGCAGATATCTGAGGAGCCAAGGGAGCCAAACTGATGAGAAATATTAGGCTGCATCAGCTCCCAGATGATCATCTAATGGAATCCAGCCCTAACCTTCCCAGAGTGTTCAAAAGTATGAAGACAAGGTCTCTGCTTACACTATTGTTTTACCACAGAAACATGTTTTTTTCTCATTCAAAGTACATTTTTAAGTATGTTAGGTTAAAATCCTGAGGAAGTAGGGATCATTTAAAATTGAGGCTGTTGTGATCTAAAAAGAAACTTGCTAGTGCAGGTTTACACAGCTGCACAAGTTACTGCTGATAAAACTAAGCAGCCTTTCAAATGCTCATGGGATAAGCTCAGAGTGAATATGCAGGAGAACGGTCCTTTTCACAAAGAAAACTTTGCTTTCATCCAGAGGTTCTGGACCTATGCTACCAAAAGGCAAGAAAAGACTGATAGCACCCTGGACATAAAATGGATTTGGTGCTTGTCTATGCTGATTCTTTGTTTTATGCACATGAATTAGGCAGTCTTCCAGACAGGGTTTAATAAGGGCCTGAACACTGAGCAGAGCCCACTCATATGTGTTTATATCTGTGTCAGTGACTGAAGAGTCTGATTCAGCAGAACAAGACAGTTATTTTCCATCTCCCTTTCAGGTGGTTTTCTGTGTGAATGAAAAAATGGATTAGGATACGTGTATTTAACTGCATTTCCATACATATCTCTGTGTATATTCACATTTCTTTGTGCATATGTAAATATTCTTTGTATAAAAGTTTTTGAGAGGTCAAGGGGATCAAATGTTTTGCTCTTCACATGTTACAGTCAGAATGTGAAAGAAATTACTTTTTTCTCTAAAAAAAAAAATTTTAAAAAAAAGGTCGGGGAAACAGATACAATAGAGTAATTCTTCTTCTCTCCTTTGTTTCACAGCTGGCATTCTCAACATCTGTTATCCAGCTCCTGCAGCTCTTTCTGCGACCAGAGGGAGCTGGAAGGAAACACAGGAATAATGCAACATTTGAGCAGCCCATCTGGGTTAGGGAATATGGGAAATATGCTGTACCCACAAGAATTTGTGCTCATGATGCTAGAGTGAGTTGGACCCATACTCTCACAGGATAAATGCTTATATTAGCAAGGCTGCTGCAGAGTAGTTCATAGATTATGGTTAGAAACTGCAAATTACCTCATTCCCTACTTGCAAGTTGAAAGGAAGAGTCATCCTTACTCTTAACCTGCCTACTGCCTCCTTTTCACTTGGGCTTTGTGAATGAGAGTAGTGTTGGGCACTATAAGCCTCTATTCTGATGTCTTTCTGCACAAATCATGTGAAATCAGGCAGCCTCAAAGATATTAAGTCTATTATGAAGCTTATGTATCAGTTTTTATAAGCCCCTGAACTGGATAAAGCAGCTAACTGTTCTGTGGAAGGCTGAGTTTTTTACTCTCCAAGTGATTTTTTTTTTTTCCTCAGGTATCAAGCAATTTTCGAATCTGCTGTTTGGACTTTGAGCACAGTTTTTCTAATATACTGTCTAGCACACACTAGATGAGAGATTTCTCAATTTGGTGTCCTTGAGATAATCTCAGCATTTTTTTTTTCTTTTGGTCCATAAAATCCAGGCTATTAGTACTATAAATGCTGAAAAAGTTCATTTTCCACCTCTGCTACCTGTTAAAATGCTGAGTGCATAATTCACCAAGGTGCTTTATTTATGTAACTATGCTAATTTTCTTCTGTCATTCTTCTCTTCATGTTGAAATTATAAAATCTAAATTCATTAAGGCTTATAAGAGGCTTTAATTTTGCTGGCTGGCAAAAATTATAGAAATATAGTAAATTTATCTCCAGTAAAATTTGCAAAGGTAGAGTTTGAATGAAAAATGTCCTTCAGAAAAAACATTATTTGGATTTTATCACATGTTGTATAATTCCATTCCCGCTCACAAAGAATAATGAGAAAACTACTAGCACTATCTTACTCCAATTAGTTTTTCCCTTTTCTTCAGCTTCCCTAGGGGTAATACAGCTCTCTCTGTTCTGAAGATAAACTGTGTCATTCACTCCTTAATGTTTTCAGGTAGACCTTAAACCAGTATTCCCTTTGAATCATTAGGTGATGAATAAGTAGGGATTTTGCTCTGATAAAAGCTTGAACTGACAGACTGCAGCTCCATCTATAGCCCCAGTCCCAGGGTGGCTGGGGCTCCCAGGAGCTGGCAGGGCATCTGTCAGGGGAGGATCTTCACACCTTTGGCCAAGTTTTAGGTACTGAAAAGGCAGGTGTGGAGGGCTGAGGTGTTTGCCATCCTACCCTCCTGGAGCTGCAGTGTACTTGAAAGGTGTTTGCACTGAGCTCCTCTGGAGCACTGCAACTCAGTTTTGGCAAGATGAAATCACTTATTACTTTATATCACTGTTACAAGCTGCAAGCAGAACAGCTCAGGAGCAGCTCCATAGATTTATTCTATGACACATCGATAAGACAGCTTCAGACATTTCAATTTAATGAGTTGGTATCCTTATACTGTTCTCCTAAGCATCCATTGCTGACCACTGTCTGAGACAGGATACAGATATAAAATTTGCTTAACCCGGCATGAAAGCTTTGAATAATCTGATCTCATGAAAATTTGATCTGAAATCCTTCAGTATTTGGCATGAAAATTGGACTGTAAAATAGGATGCCAATTTTGTCCATTTAATGTTGTTTAACTTCTAGATGCCCTAACAAGCATACTATTGTGTTTGCCTTCATATGTTAGAAATGTTATTTACTATGTCCTGCCAAGTATGAGGGCTAAAATCAGACAATTGAAGCCTAATTGAAGTAATGAAATCATGTTCTAAAAATAAAAATAAATCAATAAAAAGGGAAAGTGTTGAATTTCTCTGATTATTTTCTTCCAGACAGCAGAAAAGAAGACCAATGTCAAAGCCAATGTGGATTGCTCAGGCTCATGTGGCTGTTATGTTTTAGCCTGCTCCTACTAGAATTTTGGGAACATGTCAAACTTTCCCTGAAGTATTCCCCATTGGCAAAGTTGAAGTAAAATCACTGATTTCAAACAACAAACTGAGACTAAGTTAATTTTTTTCCAAGCAACTGCTATCTAACTGCAAATAAATTGTAAAATACAGTACAATAATAGTCCATATCTCTCTGAGTTGTAGAGATGTAGATACAGAGGTTTTAAGTATCTGTACAGACAGTAAAATCTTTGCCCCACTCTGGTAAAGGGCACTACCTTATCAATTTAATATCACCTACACAGAAGACATCTCCAAGTGAAGTTTTCAAGTGAAGGTAAAGCTGCAAACTGTTTCAAAAGCATGTCAGGGGCTCCTTGTTTCAGTGACTTGCTGCAGGCATAGTTATTTGTTGTGGGGTAAAGGTTGAGACAAAGAGGTAAAGACTCCTGGTTTACAAAAGGATTCCTTCTAAAGGGAAAGCTTAAAGAAATGGGAGCAGTAAACTTCTGCCTCTTCAGGGACCACATTAATTTTGACTCTTAAAATCACAAAAATTTTAATGACCAGAATAGAATCTGTTCAGAGCTTTTACATTAACTGAGAATTGGACATTTTGCTACCATAATATCAGAACTTCCAATATTAATAAATCAAAAAAAAACCCTCAAAGGAACAAAGAAAGAAACAAACAAACAAAAAAAAAATTCAAACCATGGTCTATCCTGTATTAGACTGCCTGCTATAAATGAGTCCTGCATGTATGACAGGCACACAGAATATGGAAAATCTCAGGAGTATTCGATTCACCATGTGCTTATGCAACACCTACATGTGTATGTTTTGTGCAAAGTTTTCCTGATGCTCAATTCTTCAGGCCATGGTATAGACCCAAAAATATTAATTAATTACCTACTGACCTTGGCATTATTTGCATTTACAAGGGAAAAGAATCATAGGATGATCTACGCTGGAAATAACTTTTAGGATCATTAACTCAGCTAAGCTAACCTAACACAGCCAAGTCAACCATTAAACATTTAAGTGCCACATCCACACACCTCTTAAATACATCCAGTCATGGCGACAACTGCTTCCCTGTGCAGCCTGTACCAGTGCTTGAAAAGACTTTCAGTGAAGAAATGAGAATAATAGTAGCATGATTTCTCTCTGTTGTATTTCCAAATAGTGGTATGGCTCTATTTGAACCCAACAAGATCACATAGATATGTCAGGGAGTGCTTCCAGCATCCACTGCAAGAGAAGGGAAGGGATCCCACTTAACTCTACTGCAGGATCAGAATAGATGATGCTTGAAGCTGAGGTTAACTAAAACTATAAATCTGATCAGAGGATGAATCTCAGAGGGAGATAACAAAGCAAGGTAGATTAGTCACAGGAGATCAGGACATTTTGTTTAAAGTTACGTTATTAAAGCAGTAAATAAAAGCTGTTATCTTATGGTCCTGGTAGTATATGTGGAACCAATCCATTTCCCCACACTGAACACTCTCATAAACATTTATGTTTATGGACAATAAACCATGGCTTTGGTGAACAAGACAGTGCAGCTCTCATCACAGGAGGTCATCCTTTCTGGAAGACATCTATGATGTAGAGAGATTTTGTTTCTCATACCCTACCGACCATTCAGACAAAGGCCACTGGTAGTATTTTTGACCAAATCTTTTTGACTGGAACTTCTTCATCCAATCTTAGAGGTTTTGACAAAAAAAATCACCCTTGTATTAGAGGGAAATTTTTTTTTGTTTATTGAAATATCTAAAAAAATTCTAAGAGAATAAAGATATATGCTACTGGGAAGAGCTTATATATGTTTTAACTGTATATCAAGTTACTGCGACACCCTAATAATATTTTTTACAGCCAAGACCTCACTTTTTCCTGAAAAAAAATGTTATCTGCCAAAATTAAACTCTGTAGTCTCTGAACTGCTCAGTTGCATTGCAAACCAGGAGAGACACAGATATATGAGGCTAATGCTTTTTCCACTAATAGTTACCCCCTCTGAAAATTGGTTTGATAACTTGAAACCCCCTCAAATGCATAAACCCTGTGCACTCTGTGTGAGATGTGCATCATTGCAGCAGCTATTTAAAGATGGAGGATGAAATATTCCTGATGTAGGAATGGAATTTGGCCAGGAGTTTGGATATCTCCTGCACTCTTTCCCCATCACCTTTGGAATCTGGAGCTCAGGAAAAAATTCTTTGCAGATCATTAAGGATCACTGAGCCACTCTCGCTTCGGCTCTCTCCTTGGAAAGGTATTCCAGTATTTTCTTCAGTTCTCATTTCTGTGTATTCATACACATATCTATAAATTCCAAGGGCTGTAGCAAAACAAGTGTGAAGATTGTCATGACAAACAAGGGCAGATACCCCAAGCAGAGGGTCACTAAGGTGATATAGAGCCAGTATTTCTCTCTGCAGTGTCAGTTCCCTCAGACAACATGAAATTACTTCTTCCAGAATAGATTGCATCTGCTGTCCTCTCTCTTTGGGCTCTTCTAAACATTTCTATTTACATTCCCTCTGGACACACAAGTCAAAATAGATCATTGCAAGTTTACAAGATAGATGCTTGAAAGATTGTCACACATCTGTGCTAAATTCCCTAGGAATAAAACTGACAAGATACCTGTTAGAAAACATTATCTGTGAGCCAAGGAAGAGATAGTTCCGAGTGAAGGCTTAGGGCAGTGATTGAGTCTGACTTCAGACTAACAATTTTGGAGAATTGTGCTTCTAATCTGATTCTGGGGAATTATAGTTTGACATTGCTATGTCTTTTTATCCTCAAAAAGGGCCCTTTTTCCCTTGTCACAGTGAGGTCTTTCTACAATTCACATCAGAGACTTTACATGAGCCTTCATAATTGTTTCGTATAAAATACATTGATTTCTATCATCTTGTTTAATGATGTGGTACATTGTTTATAAGATAATGCAATGAACCCACTTTGAACTCATTCTATTATCCCATAAGTAATGCAATAAACTGCTTAACAGGGCAATTAAATCAAGTGATTTCAGGTTAATGTTATTAGACAGTGTTCAAGAACACGCAACTTTTGTTTTGAGGATTGGCTTCCTTCTTAAATATTGGAAAATATACTTTGCTAATGTTTTTGATTGCATTCCCTAAGGTACTAATCATATTGTTCATTGCTCAAGACCAGAAATATTATAGCAGCTTTCTAAAAAGAGGAGAGAGTTAGTGTAACCTTTAGTAACTTGCAGCTAAGTAATGGATCTAATAACCTTGGAGAATTCCCCAAGGTATTATGCAGCATTGTTCAAAGCTCAGGAGAAAAAGCCATTTCATTATACAGACAGTAAAAAAACAAATACATGAAACAAAAAGGTTAAATATATCATGTGTTGAAAAAAAAAATCAGGTGGCCCAACCCGCATATCACATGAGATTTTTATTTGTGAAATGGTTCCTAATGATTATTTTTTAAACAGGACTTTTTTTTTTCCATATTCCTATTTTGGCCTATCCAAACTTCTAATTCAAATAATCTGTGTCACACAGAATTACATTAGGAACTGTTCCAGTGAAATTAAATCTCTATTGTACATCTCAAGTCTGCTGTAATGATTACTGGTCCACTGAGTATGTAATTTAAAGTCTCTTGTTAATAGGTGAGGTGCTGAACACCAACAGCTAGCTCTTCCAAACTGCACAGTTGAAGAGCTATCTTGCTTACAGCTGTAGAAATTTTCTTCCAGTTGGACTTCAATGAAACAATACTGATATCTAACAGCAGGAGCAATCCTAATAAAATATTATTCTATCTTTTCAAAAGGGGTCTCTTAACTGATATTTTTCTTTACTAAGGTTTTCAGACAGAGTTGGGTATTCCAAAATTACTTAGATTCAGATTTTCAAAATATGGATAAAAAAAGACCCTGATAAGCAAACAGGTAAAAACCCCTCAAAAACAACAAAGCAAAACAATGGTTTCATCCATTATGCTCTTAAAAAATCTTTCAAAGTTAAATAAATAATGAAGTAAGGATAAAATAATAAATATTGAAATTGTCTTCCCTTCTTTAGTGTGAACAGTCTCAGCTCTCTCAGCCTTTTTTCATTGAAAGGTTGCTCTAGTCCCTCAGTCATCTTGATGGCTCTGCTCTGGAATGTCTCTAGTATGTTCTAGTCTCTTTTTTACTGGGAAACACCACAGAAATGATGATGGCCTCAGCAGTGATGAATAGAGAGGGAGGGTCACCTCCTTCAATCAGATGGCAATACTTCATCTAAAAGGATGTCTAGAAGCCCAGGATTCTATTTACCTTCTTTGTGGCAAGGACTCACTGCCAGCTCATGTTGGACTTGGTGTCCACCAGGACAAACTGCTTTCCAGATGGATGATCTCTAGCACACATTGTCACCTGGGGTTGTTCCTCCTCAGGTGCATGACATTTCACTTCTCCTTGTTGGAATTCATGAGGCCCCTATCAGTCCATTCCTCCAGCCTCTTGCCATCTCTCTGGATGGCCACTCCTCTGGATGGCCACTCCTCTTAGCTTATTTTTGTCATCAGTAAACTTGCAGAAGAGAGTTAGTGCCATCACCCAGATCATTAAGGAAGATATTAAAAGGGACTAGATTCAGTATGGGCTCCTGGCATTCACTGCCAGCTCCTGGCCTCCAACTCCAAGACTTTGTGCTATTTATTGCTGCTCTCTGGCTGGTTTTCAGGCTGTATTCAGTTCACCTCAGTGTCTGCTTGACCAGTCCATTCATGAACATCTTGTTTATGAGGATCTTATGGAAGCCAGAGGCCTTACTGAAGTCCAGGTAGACAATGTCCACTATCCTTCCTTCATTTACCAGGCCAGGCATTTTATCACATAAGTTTATCAAATTGGTGAAGCATCACTTCCCTTTGATGAATGAATGCTGATTATGCCTGATGATTTTCTTGTTTCTCTTGTGCATGGAAATGGTTTTCCAGCCTTCATCTTTCCAAGGGCAGAGGTGATGCTAACTGTCCTATATTTCTCTGGGTCCTTCTTGGTTTTTTTTTTTTAAAGATAAGAATGATACTTAATTTCCTGTACACTTCAAGAATTTCTCAGTCATCATGATTGATTAAACTGTGTTGAGAGCGACTTTGCAGTGACATCTGACAGCTCTCTCAACAGCCATGGGTATTTCCTATCAGGGTCTATGAATTTATGTATGTCCAAGTTGCTTAAGCATTCTGTAACCTTATTCTTTTCCACAGAGAAATTTCTTCACTCCATCCTTAACATCTGGCCTTTGGGACCTGAAACTCCAGGAGTGTGCCATTGCTTCTAAAACCTAAGATAAAGAAGGTATTCAGACATGTCCTGTCTAACAGTCCCTCGTCTTCTTGAGCAATGGACTCACAGTTTTCTTATTCTTCCTTTTGCCAGCTATGCATTTGTAGAAGGTCTTCTTGTCTTTGACCTCCCTGGCTACACACAGATGGGCTTTAGCTTCCCTAAGTTTGTCCCTGGACGATCGGATACTGTTTCTGTATCCTTCCAGGCTACCTATCCTTGCTTCCACTCTGTGTATGCCTCTACCCTCTATACACTTTCACAGTTTCATGTTGAGCTCTTTTTGAATTCCATCCCATAATCTTTTACAAAGGTGACCTGATTTTTCTACAGTGCTGAGCACTCAACGCCTTCTATGGATACACTTGAGAAATTAGGGTGATACACCACTTATGAGGAAAAATTCTTAAGTCCTAAATCATTGTTTAGGTCTGTTGAGGAAATTAAGAATTCAATTTTTTTCCTGTTTTTTGTTTGTTTGTTTGTTTGGTTTTGTTTTTTTGGTTTGGTTTGGTTTGGTTTCATTTGGGTTTGTTTTTACATAATCTTAAACTGTATTTCATTAAGTCCAAATGACAATTTTCCCATCCATATCAGCTAAACATTCACTGATTTTGAGTTGTTACTTGAGCTATTTGTCTCAGGTGCATATTTTGTGATTTCTATTTCTATTTCAGCGTGTAAATTTTTTGCAATGATTCACATCCAAGCATATGATCACTCCTTCATAAATCTCTGCTATACGGTTCTCATAAAGGTTCTCATAAATTCCTTTAAACCTGCTGCATAGATGTTTTATGAGCAGCAAGAATTCTTCACATTTATACACATTTTTCACTGCAATGAACAAACATTAATTAAGCAGGGCAGAATTTTCAGAACTGTATAAAGAAGTTAAATCCTGTGCTCCCCTTGAAATCAGCCAGAGAAAGCATTTAAACTCCTTGGGGGAGTGTAGAAATGTCATTTGCAACCATAATGGCCTCAATGATGGTAACTAGTACTCATCCTTTTAGACACAAACTGCTTGGAAAATACACATCTAAGAAAATGCCCCAAGACTGCAGATTCACTAAGGGGCACTGTTAGTTTGGAAGGCTTCTGACTAGCTGAAAGCATGACAGCCAAGATACACGTGCTGCTTGAACACTCATGTCCATCGGGAGATGCAGCAAGTTATTTGACAAGGCTGAGATGAACCTCACTTGGATGCTGTGATCTGCTTCTCACCTCAAAAAGAGATAAAGGGGGGCACTCCTTGGTGGCTCTGTGAATTTTCTAGGCCTTAACTCAGAAAAAGAGGTCTGCTGCAAACAGTGCCTGAAATCAAAAGAAAATTGATATTAGACAATGAGGTTAGAAATTCCACACATAGGAGAGCATGTCGGGTTCACTTAACAGCACAATTATTTTTCATTTGTTTTTGTTTAGCACTGCTGCTGAACATTCTGAAAAATATTTTTTGACTCAACTGTACATACATAGTATGTCCACACTTCAATTTTTCTTTTTACCAAATATGAAAAATGTAATTTCCCTCTGCTTTATTTGACATTAAACTAAGCTACACTAGAAGGGTTGACTTTATTATTAAAGATTGGTTACAAACTACAGCTTATTTTTAATATAGAATATAATTAATTTTATTGAATCCAATCTGTTACTTTTCCTCCTTTTTTTTTTTTTTGAGATATCTATCTTTAACATAATTAACTAGATAGTTCTAAAATGTAATTTATATCAGTTAAATGGGTCTGAATTACATTGTACATAGAGAGGAAGAGTGAAATGGGAAATGCAAATTTGAGTCCATATAAGTTTTTAAAAAGTGAACACTAATCCTTTAGGGACTCAGGATTTGACAAAAGAATTATATGAATGATGTATGCTCAGAGAGAGAGCAATGCTGATAAGGAGCTAAATCCTGATAGTTCTCAGGTGTGCGGAATGAGTGAGCATAATTTTTATTTATTCTCTCACTCCATTTCACACAAGGATGGATGGAGAATTGGAGAGGGTGACTCTAGACCACTTTTTTTTTCTCCTTACCTTTCAAAACTTAACATTGAGAGATTCACATGGAAGCAACACCTATCCAGCCATCATTTCCATAACACATTTTCTGATTCTTCAGTATCTCTTACTGAGTTTCTGATCTTTGGACACAATGGTCTATTCCATGCACCAAGGTAATAGAGGCCCCCCACATGGCCATGATCCCAGTCCCCATGCTGGAATCCCATCCTCTGGACATCTCTCTTCAGCTGTGTATGACAGAGATATTCTTCATCCAGAGCCTGACATACAGGGTTTGTCATTCTGTTTTAAGGCTCCTATCAGTTATAGAAATGAACTTTGTTAGATGAGATTCAAACACACTAAAGTCATTATAAAAAGGTTGCAATGAGTGGAAATTATATTAGATCACTATTTCCAGAAACTGCTACAGCAAATCAACAAGGGTCTAAAAAAGATCCTGGACAAAATTTTCATCCCTCCATATTCAAAATTGACTGGAAGAGAAGTCAAAACATTCAGAAAGAACCAAACTGCAATATAAAGTCATCTTACCTTGGTCAGTACAGAAAAATAGAAGCTTAGAGCATTTTGATTGCTTTCCTCCTATAAATAAGTCATGAAAGAAAAAGAGGACTTTTTATACTAAATTAAATTGTCCACATGACTGGAACCAACTTTTGCCAAAAATTGTGAAAATGTATATTATGAATAATTTATGAGAAACTTTTCAGAAGAAGACATGAAAGCAAAAGCTCACTCTCCACCAGTCTGCAGAAAAGGAATATGTGACACAGCAACCTGTTGCCAGGAAATGAGACAAATTGATTTAAAAGATCTGTTCTTGTCTGTCACTAAATTTAAGAGAATTTTAAGTTACCTTCCTTTGGGTCTTGGGGTTTTTTTTTGTTTGGTTGGTGGTTTTTTTTTGGTTTTTTTTTTTTTTTTGTTGGTTTTTTTTTTTTTTTTGTTGGTTTTTTTTTTTTTTTTGTTTTTTTTTTTTTTTTGGTTGGTTTTTTTTTTTCTGTTTTGTTTGGTTTTTTTTTTTTTTAAAGTAAGGTAACTGAGTGTATCATCTGGAGTTGTTTCCTCCTAGTTCTACAAAGCATGCTGTATTTATGTGCTTTGAAAGTCAAATGCTATCACATAAAATAGAAACATCTCACAAATTGTCAGTGCTGGGATTTGCATATATTATTGCCATACTTCCTAATTATTTCTGATTCTATTTGCATAATGAAAAAGGGTATAGTTTCTTCTCAATAGCAATAAATATGAAACTGTGCCTGTCACTCCTCCATAGGGAAGAAATTTTAATTGTTTTGCTCTAAAGCCTAAAGTTGAAAATTTAGAGAAAGTTAAATTAAAAAATAGGATAAAAAACTCAACAAGATCCTCTTCAGGGATATCCAGGATTTATATTGAAATAAATTTATCATTATCAATACTTTTACCTCTAATTTACTGATGGATAAGTGATTCCTGTATTTTCTCAAGTGAAATGTCTAAATGACTAAACAAACATCTTGGTGATCTTTCAGGAAAGCAGATGCTTCAGTTCTATTTGCTTTTGTTTTACTATTAATGGGTCATGTCTAAGCTGAAAAGGTTGTGAAGATTTGTGCATTGTGGTGACACTTTATCCTAGCCTCACTTAGAGAGAAGAAACATTTGTTGATTGCACCTCTGTCTATTCTCAGAGGCCATCAGCCAGAACATCAGACACACTCACTTCCTTTACTTGCAGGAAGTTCATTTGTTGATGTTTGGTAGAGATAAGAATAAAAAATTTTCAATTATATAAAACCTCCAGATATATTTGATCATTTTTCATACTTACCAGCTAAAAATCTAGGATAGGTAGATTTTTGCTTGCAGTACTGTAGTGGGAGCCACAGACTGTGAACTCAGTTCCCATCCCAAGCAGAGGATTTTTACTTGATACAGAGAAAATCACTCCAGGAATATTAAGGAGCCACAGCACGTTTTCATGCTGTGTGTAGATGAGCCAGCTCTGAACAATATATCTGAGCTAACTCCATGCAAAGACAGTAGGCTGAGTGGGAAAAGAACAGCCAAAACAGTCCACTTCAATCAATTATTCTGAACTCTCAGGGAAGCTGTGCAGCGCAGGTGGACTGCTTTACTAACATCACTATGCACCTTCCAAATTTTGGAGCTAAGGAAAAAACATGAT
>VWZN01013133.1:3336-33225 GCA_013396955.1 Regulus satrapa | reverse complement strand
AAAGTACACTTACACTACATGTAAAGAAACAAATCCTAGTACCATAGGTATTCCAGAAGAATTTGGAACAGAGCTGATTCACTATGAGATTGAGGATCTGAGAGCTACTGCTTTTCCTTCCCTAGAAGAACTCCCCCTTCTTCTCAGCTACAATATTTATTTGTATTTCTAGTATTTTTCCCATAATATGGCCTTTATATTTTTTATCCTGAGGTGTTGCACCAACATTAAGAAGTCAAATTAAGTATAATTAACATATAAAATTTCTATTATTTGTCCTGGAACTTTCTTTCACTCAAGGTTTTCTTTCATTTTAAATTCTCTTGACATATGATAGGAAACTTAAAGGGATGCCACAATACTGTAGAAACAAGAATTATACAGAAACATTAAAACTGCCACATTTGCAGTTCAGAGTATATGATTTCTGCCTACTTTGTTACAGATAAAGTCAAACATGTTTTATATGAAAGAAAAATCTATGCTCTCAGTTTGCAGTGCATCAGTAACTCTGTAACCTTACACAGCTGAAGGCCATGTAGTAATGTGGCTGTGCTCAGCTTGCTGTTCAAACATTTTTTTAAACATCTGCTTCTCTGTGTGGGAGTTAAAAGTTATTATAATTATTACAGCAAACAGGTACAGTATATTAGGTATAATCAGCCAAGATACACCGCCTGAGTTCAATGGACCTTAGAGACAGCCACAAGAAATATTANGTGCAAAGTCGAGGAGATTTGGGTTCAGAATAGTGATAATTAAAAAAAAACCCCAAAAAAACAAAAAACAAAACAAAACAAAAACAAAAACAAAAACAAAAACAAAAAAACAAACAAAATCCCAACCTTTCTGTTTTGGAAGCAACTGACTACATTATTTACATCTTCAAATGCTTACAGATAACCTTACTGAGTGTTACCACAGATAACAGTTGATAGAGGCAAAGGCCTGAATAACAAGTGAAAACTCGATTACATCATTTCCTCTACCTTCTTTTTTCCATCAAAACTTAAATGTTCTACAATAAAAGAATCAGTTTGCAACACTGAACAAACTCCTACTACTGTCACTATCTCTGCAACCAAAATCTCATTTTGGTCCTTTTACCTACATACATTATATAAAGATGAAAGATTATTTTTTAAGACAAAAAAGAGGGAAAAGAAATCAGAATCATAAACTCAAAATAATGTATTCAGTGTCTCCTTCCACAAGTTTGCTGGAATCATTTTCTATGCTGAAACAAAGCAACTCTTTGAAGCCACCTACCAGATCCTCCAGGAGGTACAGGTTGTGTCTGTATATCGTTAAATAAAATAGTCAGGGGAAAAAATTTATCATTAGAAAATGTCTAATTACCTCTTGTTGTCCCTGTGTCTGGCTTCTTTGTATTATTTCTTCAGAGTGTTTGTGTGCCAAAGGATTCAAAGACTATGAATATCCATGATAAGGAAGGGCTGAACAAACTTTAAAACCCATATTCTTGGTCTGAAAATATTGTGTAAACTTTTTGCAGAGTCACAAATGCTCAACCCAGGAAAAGCCACATGAGCTGATGGTGTCCAAATGAGTGTTACAACCTTGTGGGGCTCTATGTTCATGAGACCTCACAATGATATATACAGTACTGTGTGCTGGCAGATTAAAAGCAGTGGCTAACAGTTTGGGGGATTGCAGGGAGCAACTGAAAAATCAAGAAGATTTATAAGGAAAGATAATGCATTTCAAAAAATGTACTTCTGTGTACTTGTTTACTTTTATCATTGTATCAGATTGGGATCAGCAGAAGTATGAAAGGATATAAGGATTCTGAATCATAATCTTAGCTTCTGGTAAGAACTCTAAAACCCAAGGCATATTTTCACCGTGATTGCATTGATATATTAACCTAAAATAATTTTTATCAAAAAGAATACCTGGACATTAAAAAAAAAAAAAAAGTTTTAAGTGTTTTGTGTTTTAGTATTTAAAACATTTCCTACTAGCATTACTTTCTTGTGATGTTTGTCTGCAATGTAACTTTCCTGCATGAGAATGAGGATCCAAGAGAATTTTATGGCTCTATATCTAGATCACTTTCTACTCCAGTCCCAAATATTTCCTGAATACTTTACAGGTTGGAGAAAAAGCAGAGAACATCTCAGCTTCTAGAGCTGAGTTTCCACCACTGTAACAGTAAATATTCTGAGCTTTGAGTATTGGAATGAGCATCCTCAGATTGAGACAAAATTCAGAGACAGTCTGGCAGTAGTCCTTGTGGAAGCAAATTTCATCATGGATCATGTATCTGGGTGCTCTGGCTGCTGCAGAGGTGTGTATTGGGGTATCCCCAAAGTAGGATCCAGGCTGTTGCTGGTATGTTACAGATGGGATATTCAGTGGTAATATTTTAGTTTAGGAATTCCCAAAGGGCACTCACCAGACCTGTATTTTAAAATGCTTTGTCGTAGACATGGTCGAGAAGTCTTCATGAGTGAGAAGACAGTGATTGCCTTGACAGGTTGTAGATAACAAGAACAAAAGACTTCACACCCCTGTTCCTCCCAGAACCTTAGAGAGCAAAATTCAAGACTTTTACCTTCGACTGAAAAAGGGAAGATGAAAAGCTTTTCACATGACTGCCCAAGCTGAGATTTTTTTCCAGTATGTGCAGTCACAGAGGGAATGTGTGGGCCCTTTATTTGTTCTTTTGTACAGAGCTTTGCATGATACAATCCATCTTTGAAGAAGGTGATAAGAAAATGTATGGATACAATAAAACCAATTAAAAAGAAAAATGGGTATATGGTTTTAATATATATTATTGTTCTCAACTCAGCAACTTTTCATGCAGAAAATATTATCAGTTTTAAAGAAAAAAGACTGAGTGGAAAGGATCACAAATTGATTTTAAATGGTTGCAAGAACAAAAGCTACAGGGTGGTTGGCTTTTTTATTTTTTTAAGCATGCTGTGAATCAGGCAAGATCTAAAAATAAGAAAGATCTAGCTAAATGCAAACCCCATACTGTGTTCATGAGACGAATCTCAAAATGAAATACAATAAAATTATCAGCCAGTAACGAAATAAAGAAAAGAAATATATATCTGTGCCTGCTGTTCAGAATGTGAGAAATTGAATTATGACTGGGCTAAGTGAAAAAAATATATCAAATTCCTCCAGAGGACACTGTGTATAAACAGTTAAAGGAATGACATGTGCAGTGTTCTACTATACATTTTTCCAGATAAAAGTAGCATAGCATATATTTACTGTGATGCTGTAATAGTGAATGCAATTTGTGAACTAACCCAGTTTTTCTGATGTTGGATATGACTAGAATATTGTTTTGGCTTGCAAGTGAAATATTAGTACAATTAAAGGCCTTTAAGTGGCTCAAAATTCACTTGAACAGTCCTATTAGCACAGAAAATTCACCTTTAATATGAAAAGATCAAGACTAGAATATCTTCATGATAATAACACATTACTGTGCACACAGCAGAAATATTTTTTTTAAAGCACCTTTAGGAACGAAGGTTCACCTTGGTTTTTGTTGAAATCTAGCATTTCTTTTTCATCAAAGGCTTGATAAGGTGCCAAACATCCATAACTAAACCAAGAGAGGGTTTTGCTACCTGAGAAAATCTGGGACTGGAATTCTACCACTCCTTTTCTGAAGGATTATAGGGGGAACTGTCACAATTGCAGTTATTTGGGGGTTTTATGTCTTCTGTTTGTATCAAGAGCACAACCAGATAGGTGCAACTTCAGGTAACACTGCCTGATGAGAGCAGGAAAGGAACTGCATGCAGCATGTTCTGTTTCCTGCACAATGCAACAAAAACCTGTGGCAATGACAAATAAATTCAATAAACCAAATAAGATTTGACTTCCGAGTCTCAAAACCAGTTTCTGTAAAGTAAAAATGTTGGCTTTATGTCCCTCTCTCTGCAGTGCATAAAGCAAAATTATTAAAACAGCAATGGGTTTCATATTCAGCCTAAAACCCACTATTTCCTGGCCAGTATCTTTGTCCTTGCTTCCCTGGCTTAGTGAGTCTGGTGGCAAACTACTGCAGCCTTTCCCCTGCTCCCAGTGTCTGCCAGTGTGTTTTAAACACACTCATTCTCACTTCTGCCAACATCAGCATCTGTGAGATTTTAGAATTTGTTTTGTTTCTAAATTCAGGGATGGTGAGGCTGCAGGCCAGTAGCTTATTTGAACACAGGTTGTTTTGCTTCTGTCTTCTCTATTCTCAAAAACCACTTAAGGATAAATAGCAGTTCCTCTTTGTTCTTTGAAGGACCTGCTATTTGCAGTGGTTTTGTTTCTTGTTGTTTTTCACTAAGAGCTTCCTCTGATTTAGCTCCATGCATTCAGGTTGGATAATAGCAAGACAGTCTGAACTCTGCATATTTGTAGTAAACAAAGCAGATATCATCTTTACTCTGCATGATATATAACAAAGCAAAAAACTAATAAATGCCTAATAGCTTCTTGTATTTCTAACCTTTGACATGGCTTACTCAGATTTTTAACCAAACAGGAGCAAAAAGACAACATGGAGTTTCATTTTGAAAAAAAAAGCCTTCATTTAGTTTGTATAGATCTTTGTTTTTCTGGTCTGTTCATGTTGTTTAAAAGCACATTTTCTATATCATTCACTGAGCAAATAAAGACTGTTGACCCCACAATATTCTGCAGATGCAAGAAGGAAATGAAATCACACCTCCTCATTTTTTTGTAACTCAACTCTTCCCCTGAGAAAGGACCTCAGCTATTAATGTTACACATAAATGAAAGAAGGTTTTCATTACCATCCACACCAGCATCCATAGAATTGTGTATATTGTTTTCGTTTTAGAAATTTTGTTAGTGGGTTTTATTTTTAGTGATTTAATATCACATGTTCTCAGCAAACCACAGGGGGAAACTAAGGAATCTGAGGAGGAACTAGGAAATAGAATAGAATAAAATAAAATAAAATAAAATAAAATAATTTACTTTTAACTCCTGACTAGCAAAAAGGAGATCATGCCTCTGATTACTGTAACTATTCTTCTAGGCAAGTAAACAATAGAATTGGTAATTAAAAGATCAGATGAAAATGTGCTAAAAACTTGGCTGAGAAAGAGTATCCATGTCAAAAAGAGCCTTGACATTAATTGTAACAGAAACAAGTCCAAAGTTGGTAAATTCCTACTGCACCTTTCTTGCAGGCTTCATCTGCAACTACCTTCAGGACTGATCTAACACAACACAGTGATGACATGATAAGCACTTTAAAGGGAAGACCAGAACATAGAGTACTGTCATGATTTTCTGTTCTAGGTGTCAAATCTTGGTGCTGAGAGACACCGAAAAAAAATTACAAGTATGCATAATCATCTACATGCTACTTTGGTCTGTTAGAACATGAAACAAGATATTGAAGGATGAGTTTTCTTGGGTGGTAGGGTTTTAAATTAGATTACATAGAATAATAATAATAGAATCTATGTACTACTAATAATAGTAAACAACTAAATAACCATCATGAAGGCAGATGGACAAGGGGTGCATCCAGAGTGGGGTAAGATTATAGAGATCAACCACAGCTAAGATTTTTGACATTGACTGAATTGCAGTAGCAAGGCAACTTGTGATATTTGATCACTCAAAGATGGACTGGACAGCCAACCCAGGAAAGTGCTGGCCAGGAGTTTCCCATGTTTGTATTTCTCATCTAGATCCCAGACCTGCTATTTTAGTTTATAATTTTCCTTGGCAGATGGAATCTGCCTCTACTTTTTTTCAGGTTAACAGTACTATACCTAAACTCCTAGAAGATAATAAAGAAGTCAGTTGTCACAGGAACGGGGGAAAAAAAAAATTAAAGACCAGTCTTGATAGCCCTAACAATAAATTGCTGCAACTTGAGAGATTTTGGGATAAATCCTTTCTTTGAGACAAAATAGGGATTCAAAATTGTTGAAGGTATATGACTCCATGTCAGATGAATACCTGACTTACTTTCTGTCTATGGAAAACCACAGAAACTCCTGCTCCCATATCAGATCTTCTCTTTGCCAGCACAGCAAGGCCCAACTGGTAAGATGGCAAGGAAGGTAGCAAGAAAGACAAAACCTGCCATAAAAGTTTTCAGGAAGACCTTATGAAATTCAGAACTAGTTGTGAAAGGAAGTAGTAAATTTTGGGTAGATAGATTTACATTTGCTCTTGTGATGCTTTCATAGTTGAGTAAATGTTGTCTTCTGTCCCAGAGTGGACATTTGACCTTCCATTTTTTAAAAAATAAAAAGAAAGAAAACCGTAAGGCAGCTTATATGGGAAGTCCTTCTTAAAGGGAGAGAAAACAAAAACAAAAACAAAAAACCAAACCAAACAAAAAAAAAAAACCCCAACAAAACAAACAAATAAACAAAAACTCAACAGAGAAGTAACTTTTAAAGCTTTGCTATTTTTTATTTGGGAAAGCAAAACTGACCCCTAGTTTTTGAAGGTGCTTGGTTTCTTATTACATTATTCCACTCAATATATTAATTAATTTGTTATCTTTGATGAGTGTAGAGGACATGAACTCAGAAAAGATGCTGAAAAGTAATTGCTTGCAAATATATTGCCTGTATTGAAGAGCATAGATATAACAGCTGCTTCCCTCACTCTCGGTTTGTGCAGGCTCACAGTGAGCTGACTACAGGACATGAGGTAAATGTAGGCTATAAACTGCAACTCCTTTTTGTGAAATACAGGGGACTGCAATCTGGTATGAAGCATCAGCTGGTAAGGGAGATCAGCTGCTGGTGAAGAATGATCACCCAAGATCTAACTATCATTAACTTCACTTAGTGATTCAACAGTGACAAATATTAAGTATTAGTCAACCTACTATGATAAACTCCTTTAAAAGTAGGATTTATATCAGAAAATAAAACATCAATTTCTTAACTTTTCTGCTGTATGTTTTACTACCCATCCAATTTTATACTGGAGGAATTAAGTTTGAAATAAGACAAGTATCTTCAAATATGTATTCTGAAACTCAGTTAGGATCCATCCAGTTGATAACAGCCATGAGGTACTGTCCCCATTTTCTTGTGCCTACAGTTATATGGAAAAGGTCTGTTATGAGACAGAAAAGCTGGAAGACTGAGACCCAAGGTTAACAAGATCCAAAGATGCACTGAACCTGCAATTTTATTTGTCATGATACCCTAAATCGGCACTTCCCAAGCACACTTGCTTTGTGTGGCTTAGAGAGAACAGGGACAGCCGCAGCTCCTCTGAGCTCTGTGATCAGCTGCCTGCTTGGGCAGGAGGAGATGTAGCTCCTGGCTGATCTCCTTGCAGGATTTATTTTGAGTAGCTCTCTAGGATTCCTCTTGAATCCTCTGAATGTGTTATTATCTCCACTTACCAGTGTTTCCACTTTAATATATTTTAATTTCCCATGACAGTTGAAAGTCAGTTTTTGCTTTTTGCAAACAATTAACAATACTTTATCACCAGAATAAACTCATACATTATAAGTGACTGTAACTGGATATCCAGGTAAAAATGGATATCCATGACTTTAAAACTTTTAGGGACTCCGTGGTATCATGTCTATGAATGCTTATTTTAAAAATAGAATAAATATATCTAGATAATTTAATGTCTGGGAACAGTGACTGCAACAGTGGTTATTTTATTCTCATCTAAATAGAAAATTAAAATATTGTCTCCCAAATCTTGATGAACTTCTCAGCATTCGGTTTTCATTTCTTAAATATATATGGATTTTGAGGAAGATTTTTTCCAGAAAGTTAAAAAATTGTATTTCCACTGTAAAAGCATGCATTTCAACTAATTTCTAGAGAAAATTTAAGATCTTCATGGTGAATTCTTCATGAATACAACAGATCATTTTCTCATTTATTTATACTCACCCATATTCCCTGCTCTCTTACCCGCTTGACACTATCAAGCTCTAATAAAGAATTAGTTTAAGTTTTCAAAGCTAAAAGGGATAAATGTATCAATCTCAATCATACAAATTTAATTAATTTAATGACTTTTTACCTTGCATTAAAATTTGTTGCATGCAGTAACTATACAGTATTGTTACTGTATTAGTTTTCAAATTCATTCTCTAATAGAGAATGCTAGGAAAGAGAGTAACACCAGTTTGACACATGGGGAGGATTATAAGAACCATTTGGATTAAGACCAAGTTGGGAAAGAGATTATATTTACAAGGGTTTTGGTTTTTTTTTGTTTTGTTTTGTTTTTTTGATGCTGGTAGGTTGAAATTGGCAAGTTGAGCACATATTGGTCAGAAAATCTTTGCCAACCAGGCTTTCTGCTGATCATAAAAAGTACACATAACCTTTCTGCCACGTGTCAGCAGCAACAAAGGCCACAATTAATTAGTGAGAGTACACTCCTAAAGACTGAGTTTCACTTGATCAATAATTTCTTTGCAGCCAGTTTCCAAGAATGTAGCAATTATTTTGCTGACAGATGTAATGGTAGAACCTTATACTCTGTGAAGTGGGCTGTCAACAAGGTACTGCTCAGAAGCACTAGAGACAAAAAATGTCAAGGAAAGGTACATACTCAGTGGATATACTTAGAAATTTAATACAGTTACCAACTGAAATAAATGATAAAAATCAATTTACAGCCTTTTTTTTTTTTTTTGTCAATGCTTTAAGATTACCTTATCAAACTGAATATTAGTAACATAAAATTCACAGATTTCTAACTTTAAATATTTGTAGGCTTTAAATTAGCAGTACTTCAGCAGGCATACCTCCCCAAATATTTCAGGAAACAACAGTAAAGAAGAAGAAGGGAAAAATAAAATAATTTTAATTTTTAAAAAACTAAAAAAAAAAAAAAAAATCTGTGATCCCATTAAGTTCAAAAATGTGTTGCAAGGGAAAAGGCTACAGACAGCACAATATTCAAGTGTTCTTGTGCAGCACGTGTCCTCCATGGCTCCCCATGGAGCACAGAGAATTTGTAGACATTGATGCTATTAGGGAGGGGGCCTATATGTGCATGAGGCTGCACTTGATCCAGCTGTTATACAAGCTCTGCAACTACCCACCACCTCCTACTGTGGCCTGCACAGTGCCTCCAGGAACCAGCTTGCTTTCCTCTGTGCAGCTCTGCCGTATCCAGGCCCAGTACGCTACTGGGGAATTGAGGTATAAGATTTGATGCCTGTGACAGTTCAGGTTAGGGCAGATATGTATCCTGACTGAAAAGCACTTATAGCAATGAAGGCAAAAGAAGAGGAAATAGCAAAATAGCTCCTTACTTTCAAGAAAAAAATTCAACTCTGCCAAGCTTTGACAAGCATTCATTTGTTTTTATTGTAATACCCATTTTAACTTGTTACTCCAGTTAAAAACCACAATATACTGAAAAATGTCATATACCCGATCCACAAAAAAGTTCTCTTTTCCAACTTCATTGCAGTATTTTTCCTCACACATCTCTTTCACTGGAGATATTCCCTTTTCTAAATATCTGAGTTCACTAACTGTAATTTAAATATCTCCAATCCTCATTAATTTGCAGATAGGAAATTAGGCCAGATCTGTATTCCTACTAATGTAAAAAATTGCCTTCAGGGAAATCAAAAGAATTTTAATGACATGTCTTTACGTAAATAAAACAGTCATACAGTTCTTTTTTCCTGTTCTATTTTCATTGTGCTGGTGAAGGAGTGGGAATATACCCTTATAATCAAGCATGATTTATATAATATGCTAATTCACAAGTGGTGGCTCATCATCCGCAATGTGAACTTTGAGAACTCTGCAAAGAGTGCAATGAGGACAGGTTTTTCTCGTGGGTTTCCAGCACACTCCACAAGAAGAGGGTTTCACAAGTGTTTGCAGAGACAATGAGCTGCCTCAGACACACAGACCTGGCTTTCTTGCCTGTGCAGACCGGAACACGTCTAATAATTTTATTAAACTCTTTTTAAAGTTCACATTTATAGTTCTAAGACCTATGGATATTTGGTCACAATGTTTTATAATATCTCTTTTTCTGGTATATATGGAGAAGAATAAAAAGAAATTTTTTTAAAAGTTTTTTTAAAATTGTCTTTTTCTGGTAAGAGAATATTTTAACCCCAAACTGAGTACAGCAGGTAAGGATAGTTTTGTGTTGAGAACTCAACAACTTAATCTTAATACTCAGCAGGCTACAGAATTGCTGAGTAGCCTGATGTCACAGCCTGTCATCTGTTAAAAGTGATGTGGTAGTAGAGAGTATAAAATGGCAAACAGGCGAATTTAGGCAAGTACATTCTGGCCCTGGGCATGCAACTGAAAGGAGTGTGTGAAGAGATGCCTCCTGCACTAAGCTCTACACCTGGGGGTCAGCTGGATGGCTTTCCATGCTCCACCAGTCGTAGACTGGTTATGCACTGACTATGGTGGGACCTTGAGCACTCATAGGAACTTGGACTGATGTGACGTAATTCTGAGATTTTTGCAGGTCTTGCTAAAGTGAGGCAGCCTGGCTCCCTCTATTTCAGTTTTCTTATCTGTGAATGAAGACATCATGGGCTATGGTAAAGCAGTGTTGTAGTCTAGTTCAATTAGTATTTGAACTTGTCTCCACAGTAAGTAATTTGGGTAAAACTCATGTTATCCTCTGCAAAATTTTTCTTCATTGGAGAAATTACCTTGGTCTCCTATCCTGTAATTTAATGCCTCAGTTGATGAAGTAAAGAGTTTCTGAGGATTAGGGATGCTGCCTTCCCCATGCTGCACACAGCTCTTTACACACAGATTTTAAACTTAGACAATTTTTTTTCTATTCAGCTTTTGAATATCTTTACTACTGTAACAAAAATTATTGTTTCTGTGATGAAACACAGTAATACTTTCCATTTCAACTTCCAATCTTCTTTTGTTTTGAAAGAAATTGAAATTATTTCCTGTTTAACTGCAGGTATAATAATGAGAACATTTTCACCTTCACATTAACCTTCATCTTCACATTATCAGTAGAAAGAAAAGTTTCATGGTTGCATGCAATATCCTGGAAAGAAATTTGACCAAGGAATTATGATCAAGACAGAAAAACATCATAATACTATGTTGCCTGTGTCAGTATCTTGATAGAAAAAACATACCACAGTTGAAGTTATTACAGAACCTGTGTGTGACCTATAAAGACATAGTGATTATAAAGAGCTTCTGTCTTGAAAATTTCCATCTTCTTACTGCTCCTTCAATTTAATTCTTTGTAGAAAGTTAAATAATTTACACAATTCAAAATTACAGGGTTTTAAAGATTTCCTTTCAATAAGCACCATGTCAAGCAAGTTGAATGCTACTCATCCTTCCTTATTAATCAAATCTCAGTGATCTTCGGGGTGCTAAGGTTTCATTTTCGCCTGGTGGATTCCAACTATCAAGAGAGTCATCACTGCAAATTATGCACATGCAAGCAAAACAAAACTGGATGAGAACTGTTAACGATTGAAGATATCTGTTCCCAAACAGATGCTTGAAAAAGCTTCATTCTCTGTCCCTTGTAATGCTGTCTACAGCTTTCATAGCCAGTGTCTGACCTGTTGGCTTCCTGTATCATGCTTGTCTAGCGTATACTTGTTCTGGACATAGCACAAGAGTTTGGCTCTACTGGGTCAAAATAAACTGGTAACCAAAAAAAATTCTTCACCAAACCCTAAACATTTTTGCTGTCCACACAAATCTGTCTTATTTTGCTAAAAAACGTTGCATCAGACAGAGTGCCACATCATGGTGTTAAAATCATGGGATAATCTCTAAATTTTACAGGTATTAGTAAGTGTGTCTAAATGTTGTTGGAAGCCTACAATTTAAATTTTGGGAGCATGTTTTTTCCCGTTTTTTGTTTCTGTTTACTCTCTGTTCCAAAGCTAAGATCTTAGAAGTTAAAATGTTTCCCAAAGCAGCCAATGCTTGCAGTCCCTTTAAAACAAGCAGGAAAAACCTTAAAATTCTCCTGTGTCAGTGAGTGCCATACTCTTATTCCCAAGTGTGCTGAGAAAAATCCTGCTCTAGATGCATATACTTTTAATATTCTGTCAACTTAACTTTTGTCCCTCATTTTAAACTTTAGATTCCAAGCTGATATTACAAAGATACTAGTTTAAAAATTTAGTTCAGATGTTGCCTTAAAGTTTCTGACAGATGATATACAGACAAATCTTCCTTCATGTGGCTCATGCACATAAATACAGACAGAGAAGTGTGTGAGATTAAATTTTAAAAACTATTTCCCACCTAAACTAACATAAAATGTGGAAAGTTTCTGCCCCTAAGGAATGTGGCCCAATTATAAGCAAAAAGAAGGAAAACAGTTGCATGGTAACAGCAGAAATAGGCATCTCAACTTTAACCTGCAACGCTTCTTTTGCTTGCCACTTCAGAGATGTCAGATGGAGTAAAGCAACAGGCAATTATATCTTAATTTAGGAACTGCAAACGTGTAAGGATTATAAAGTTCTGCTTACCATATTATGAAAAGCATCCTTTCCCCTCTAGATCTGTACTGCATTCAATGCTCTTGGGGAGTGTCAGGCAATTTGTAATTCCCAAATGTGCTAGGCATGAAGTAGGTGCTGCAGTGCTCAACTTCAGCAAGATGGCAATGCTTCTAGGCAGAAAGAACAGCAGAATTTTCAGCATTTACGCATATTGATAAATTAAAACTTAGGCACTACAGCATACCCAAGTGTGTTAAGCAGAAGATGGAACTTCTATTAATTCTGTTAGCATGGAGTACTGTTCCTAACAGCCCTATGTATCTTAACATTTGCTTAAACCACTATAATTTATCTCTTTAAAATGGACATGTTATGTAATCTGCTCATGTTTCAGGAAGAGTTTGGTAACACAAAATTGCATTTGGTGCTTAAGGCAAAACATCGGATAACTACAGAAGGGTAGAAAATTTCCCCCATATGCTCCACCCCTTTAAACAGAACTAAGATATTGAAGTCCATTATCCACAAAGAAGCCACATAAAACTCCTCCATAGAGCTTTTCAGTTTTTTTCCTGATGAGGGGGCAGTGGTCAGAGAGGATCAGAGACAGAAAGAAATGTGTGTAAAAGGCATCATAGACAAAGCAGGCTCAATGGGATGGTGTCTGCACTTTGGAAATAACACAAAGCTACCTATGCTTCACATACATCTGTGTATGTTGAGAAGCATTATCAGGCAGACTTATCAACAGCTGAAGAACTTATTTGCTGCAATTGATGATGTTCTTTTATTTCCACTGATCAGATTAGAAGTCTATTCTTTTCCCATAAAGGAGATTCCAAATAAAACCAAAACTCATTAGACTACTGAAGTAATTTTGTGAAATGCAGGAAGACTGATGATGTTACAAGCTACATGACCTACCTTAGTGGCCAGGAAGAGTTTACTACCCTGATTATATCCTACATTCATAGAATAAAAAATGTTTGGAATTACTTCAAACAAATGAAACATTTGTTTTGGAATTTTGTAATAAATGGAACATTTTAAGATTACCAAGTCCAATAGCCAACCTAGAGCTCCACCATATTCACCATCAAACCATCTTCACTTTCATACAAGATCTTCAAGACAAAAACCAGAGGAAAAAGGCTCAGAGAAAAAAAAGAAATCTTACCTGTCTCTAAATGCATAATTCAAGACAAAAAATTTTAAAAATCAGAGGGCGTTTTCAATGATTGCATGTCAAAGTGAAACTAAGTGTATAAAAAAACCTCAGAATTTGTCTGAGAGGACTCAAGGTGCCATTATGAATAATTACCTTTATGTCATCTCACTGGAAAGTATCATGTGGGCAAAGTTTTTTTAATGAACTGTAAAATGATCTCTGCACTCACTGTTATTCTTCACTGTGGAAAAATCTGTGTATTTTCACCTAATAACTTTTGCAATCCAGCTGAAAACCTCTTATGCTTATTCTGCAAGTGTTGGCCATGTGCCTCTTTTATCTATAAATATGAAATTAGGGAATATATTTCTTAGAGATAAGTTTTGTAGATATTTGAGGACAGAATGTGGAACCTACAATTTTCATGAGGTGCAAACCCAAGTATTTTGTTAGAACTTTATGTGAATGAAAGGAAATAGCCACAGGATGGCAGCAGAATACACAACAAAAGGAAGAGACTGGGGCCCCTTTTCATGACCAAATAAGAGAATTTGAGGGAGAGGCAGGGTGTTGCCTTCAGCTGGCTCATAAAGAGTGTTCTTTGGTTGCCTAGTTTGAAGCAGAAGTTGCTCTGAGAGGAAAGCGGTAGTCATGAAGTTAAGGAAATACATTGTTTGATGTAGTAGTACACCAAAGATGCAGTTGCAGTTCCTCAAGGACTGATAGATATGAAAAGTGGAGCGTTTGCAAGCAAGGAGTAGCATCTCCTGAACACTTTGTTACACAAATGATTGTAAAGGAGTACTCTGATTAACCAAATGTTGTGAAATGTTGTGTAGTCCTGTTGTGAAAAACATCAAGATCCCTGCCTCAATGTTCCCAAATCCTTAGTGGCATATCGAACAACAAAGTTGTTTGTTTTTAGGGAACAGGGGCCTGCAGTTAAAGAATCAGAAGTGACAGTTTAAAAAGCAATTACTGACAGAATGCTTTCTGTACTGAATGTATATTACAGCATGTCTAAGGTGTTGTTCCCAAGAGTGCTGTGTTGAGGCAGTACAGTCCCACCCAGCTTCACAATGGGACCGGGAAGACCAAAAAGAAGGGTAAAGTGAGGAAACTCTTGAGCTGAGATAAAGGCGGTTTAGTAGGTAAAGCAAAAACCACATAGAGAAACAAAGCAAAACAGAGAGTTTATTCCCCGTTTCCCATTTGGCAGCCTGGTGTTCAGCTTCATCCAGGAGAGCAGGGCCTGATAGGCAGTGATGAATTGGGAAGACAGGTAGCATAACGTCAAAATTCCTCCTTCCCTTCCACCTCCTTCCCCCAGCTTCTGTCCTGAGCACAGTGTCAGGTAATTCAGGGTATTCCTTGGGCCAGCTGGGATCAGCTGTCCCAGCCGTGTTCCCTCCCAAATCTTTGGCATTGCAGCCTGCACTCTGATGGAACAGAGTAAGAAACAGAAAATACCTTGGCATTGTGCAAGCACTGCTCAGCAACAGCTAAAACCATCCTATGTTATCAACACAGGTTTGGTCACAAATCCAAAATGCATCACCTCATGAGCTACTATGATGAAATTTAACTCAAATTTAACAGTCAAACCCAGTATAGAAGGGCACTACTTCTATTCTGAAGAGTGGTGGGGCTTTTTTCTCATTTTTGTTCTTTGGAAACAATTTTCAGCAGTATGATTTTCATTTCCTGGGCTGCAGCCATAGTAGAGATGATTTTCTCTCTATTTCTCCTTTATCCCCAGTAAATACATGGGCATTTCAGAATTTCATTGATGATCTTCAGCAGTTTCAATGAAGTGAAAGCACCACAAATTCAATTGCTTATTGGGGCTGTTAAATTGCATTCTAAGGCTCCCAAAATATTTTACAAAGTCTGTGTGTTGTAGAGATGATTTATTGATGTAGCATATCTAATCTAATGTCTAATGTCCACTTAAGGTTAAAAAAACCCCAAACAAACAGGTTGAGAGCTATCTTGCAATATATAAAAATTGTTATATATGATGGACATGTTGCTGCTTGTTAGAGCAGTCAATTAATTTCTCCATGAAAGACAAGTTGGCAACATCAATATAAGCAAGCAAAACACACATAGATTTCCATTCGAAAAATAAGTTAGTTATTAAGTTCAACTATAGGCTTATGAATACAGCGGATATTGTCTCAATGCCTAAATATTTTCCTTTAATGAGGGACATTTTAGTTAAGAGGAAAATTTTGAGTATATCCAATACAGAAGAGTTCAGCTTGCTAATGCTTATAGTTTTCAAATGGTCTGTTCATATGTCTAAGTAGATAATTAATAAAAGATGAATAGCACAATATCAAAAGACATCTGTTTTAGCTGCAGAAATATAATGAAAGCAATTTAGTAATTTCAGAACAAACCCCACATATATTTTTTCAGTTCAAAAGACCCAACTGAATCTTCAATAAGAATCTTCTTAACTCACTGCAGTGGTTTGCACATATGGTACTTTCTACCCACAAACTTCTTAAAATGCTCCTTAGGGACATGGATTGTACTACAGGTGTATTTTTAAATATTGTCATAAAAAATAGGATAAACAACTCATCAGTCAGCCAGAACAGTGAACAAAAGGGTCTTTAGTTCATAAAATTATCTAATCCCTAAGTGCTCTATTTGGCAAGGGCATGTAGGATTCTATCTTTGATTGTGAAAACAAAGTCAAGAAAAAGTGAGCAGTAACAGGGGTTGCCTATGATCATGCTGCAAATTAGTAATGGGCAACTTGGACAAAGGACCCGTTCTGGTTTCTTTGAAACTTTGTGAAATAAAAACACTTTGTTTACTCTTATAGTGGTCTGGACCAAGCCTAGTTTAACCAGAGATCCATTGATTTGCAATTTTTTTTTATTATAAGAGTCTCTGCTTTTTCTCTTTCCAGCTCTAGAAACTCTTGCAGAAACATGTCCGCACAAAATAACCTGCCAGTTATTTTGTAACTTTTGTCCCCAAGTCAGTTCAGTAAACTGAAAAGGACAGGGAAAGGTTCAAACAAATCTAATTTAAGTAGTACTTGAGGACTATATTTATTAGCTTAAAATATTTGCGTAAAACTATAAGGTACAGTATGCTATAAAGAGTTTCTCTTGGGAATTACTGTTCATCCTGAACCATAACAAAATACACCCCCAGAGAATTACACCATGAAAATAACAGGTAGCATATTTAAAACCAATAAAAGTGAATACATTCTCAAGATACCATTAATTGGTCTGCATGACTTATTGCCCAAGGAAGCACTGAAGGAAAAAAAACAGTAGTGAGAGGTAAAAAGAAATTGTACATTTACACAGAGAGAAAAAAATTCCAGAATTATAAATGTTATTACTAAAAATATATTCTGGAAGAAATATTAAAACATGCTTTAGGGCTCAAACTAGTATCTCACTAATAATAAATAACATGATGAAATTTAATATATGGGGGCTGATTATTCTTCTGAACCATCTAGAATATCCTTCTGTTAAAAAATGTTGATTAAAAGGGCTATAAGTTTTACTTAGCATAGTTGTCAAATACCCAAATGTAGGAATTAATCAGAAAACCAGCTTGTGGTTTCAAAGTGACAGTTTTCCATGGGTGGCCTTCTGATACAGATTTCTGTTAGCTGCAAAGCGAGGAAAGGTGAGGGGAAAATAACCATCTGTGGGAAATAGTCCAAGGTTGATCCAACATTAGTTTTACTTATTTGTACAACCAAGGGCGTAGGTCTTAGGACTGGGTGGATGCCCTTTAGAGAAGCAGTCACATCTGCTGATTCACATTGTTGTTATGAGTCACAATAACACTGGCAAAGATTACTAATTAGTTAACTGTATGGTTTTATACAAAAGCAATAAAAGCGTGATAAAATGCATTAATGAAAACAGCATAAGCATGCAAATAGTACTTTAATGCGAATGTATTACCCTATACAATCAAATAGCATAAGTTGAGTTTAAAAGATTTTGCTCAGGCTACTAACAACAAATGCCATCTGATCATTGAATCCTGATTTGGAGCCATTTAAGTTTGCAAATTTCTTTCAGGATGGAAGATGTCACTTTGTGAAAATGTTTTTTTGAATAAAAATGGCTTATTTTGGATGTTTTGGATATTTTAAAGTACCTTTTTTGTTGTTTTGATCTTTGGATTGTTTGATTGTTTGTTTTAATTTAAAAATGTCATGATTTTTCCTTATTTTTTGATTAACTTATAGAACTAGATTCAGCAGGGAGTCCAGGGTAAGTTTTAATAAGCTGTAACACAATGAATGTATTTTTTGTTACCTAAAGATGAATTTAGAAACTCCTTAAAGAACATAGGGTTACTCCAAAGAAAGAAAAAGTTATCTGCAGTACCAGCAAATAATTCCTGCATAATCAGAGAAAGCTGAAATCATACTCAACCCACCTACTCTCAGTCTCTGGGACTGCTAAAATGGCACCAAAATCCCCAGCTCCCTAAGCTTATAATTTACTTTCTTGCAAGTTTTTAGCTCAGTAGTCTTTAAAACTGTGGCTAGAACCTGATATTTAAACAAGGTTTACTATATGAATACAAATATATATTATGGAAAGAAAGTTGGAACAATCTTAGATCCAGATTTACATTTTACTGAATATTAAAGAGCAAATAACACTAATTTAATCTTATTTTGTGTTAACTTTGTCAGCTTCATGGAAGTACTGAAATCAGATTTGGATTTTAGTAGTATGTAGAATATCTAAATTATCACCCCCTAAAAAAATCAATATTAATTGTTCATTTAGTGCATGAAAAGTGATTTGAGATAAGTTTAGAATAGTGACTGAAGCACATCTGAAGTAAATGAGGATATAGAAAAGGTAATAAATTTAATTTATTTTCCAATCTAACTATGAAAGAAACAATTGTCAAGCTGAATTTCTTGATTAGACTCATCTTTCGGCCTCCAGGCAAAAATACTTGAACCTGAAGGTAAGTTGAAAAGACATCTGACTAGCTGGCCTTTGTGACCTCAGGTCAAAATGTTTGGTTTTAATTTAGCTATTTATTTGAAGCAAAAAGTTAACCTTTACCCACAGGAGAAGAATCAGGGGAAAAAAAAGTAACATATTAAATATATTTAAAGCATTTATTTCTTTCAAAATGCAAACTCCTCTATCGTCATCTAGGCAATTAAATTCTCAAAATTGCTTTCTTCACTCCATTTCTGCAGTTTTGAGTCTTTCGAGATTCTCTGTGTTTCATATGACTGCAGGGACATCAAATAATTGATGTAATTGACAAAAGAGGTATTTTCTGGTTCAAAACTTCATGTTAGTTCTTTGGGTGATCCCACTAGGTAGCCCTCATGGATATTCCACCCTTTAGACTTCATTAGGACATGTCCAAAAACTGCATTTTATGCACGCATCAAAAGGATCCACTAGCAGACAGACTAAATCAACCATCTGCATAAACTGAGGGATGGGAAGGCAAGGGAAGGCAAAGGAAATCCACTGAAACTGGTTTATTTGAGAAAAAAGCATAAAAAATGTTAAATGTTTGCAAAATATGGGTAGGACATTGACTTGTTTGAAGCACTTAATAAACTTGCAGTATTATAATGTGGCTATTTGAATTAGAAATGTGCAAACCCAGAACTCTGTCATGAGTGCATAATTTGTAACATGACTGTTTTATGAATATCAGTGTTATCACTTGATTTGCAGAAGTTTAGATGGAAGGTTTCCTGCACAAAACTGTGCTCTGACATTTTCATATGAGAACACATACGAGTAAATGCTCCTCCTTCAGCTTTTTTTTTCCCCTGAGTATTATTTTCAGTCATGAAAAGAAGAAGTAGAAATCACATCATATCCCAAGGTTAAGCAACCATGGAAGAAACTATAAATAAAATAAAATTAGTATTTATAGAGGTTGTGAACTATGTATGAAAATACAGTCATTCAATGGGTTTCTTTTGCATTTTTAGACAACAAAGTCAGTGAATGTCATAAGTGGTTAATGGAGTGAATTTTCAAGAAAATAATCTCAGCAAATTACTGACAATAACTGAAAGCTGATAACCTGAAAAACCTGGAGAAGACAACCTTGTTTGCATAGCATATGAAGTAGAATACAACTATTTTCTGTAAGGCAGGTGACTGGTGTGAAGGCAAAACACCACTATGTTACAAGAAAAAAAAAATTATGGTAGAGGTAACACAAGTGTTTGCTCAGCCAAGGCCCTGATCGAGCTCCTAGTGAAATGCTGGTCAGACCACATAAATAATTAAGCTGTTTTGCAATCTTGTGGCAGTTTCTGTCATAAAGACATTGCCCTCTGTACTGACAGGGCTGCGTTGGTGGAGGTGGCACAGAAAGTTGTTCACTGTGACTTTATACAGGCCTTGCCCACTGTGTTTCTATCTCCAGATTGGTGAGATATGGGCTGAAGACGTGGACTACGAAGTGGGTGGAAAGTTAGCTCATCTCCAGGACAGTGATTAGCAGCACAAAACCAGGTGACATCTGGCTACTGAGACTATCCTTCAGGGAGCAAACACCCTCCAATGTTTTTAATGGCCTTGCTGATGAGATGAATACATCCTGTTCAAGCTCTAGCCTTGTTTTTTCACAAGCACATTCAATTTCGTTCGTGTCCTAAAATTTTTCAGCTGCAGCCTTCACTGAAACTTTTCCCCTTTTAGCCACAGCTTTTTCAAACCACCCACAGCCTCCTGAATTTTCTGTCTGTACATGAACTGCCAGAAGGTTATCAGCAAAATTTGCTGTGGTTGGGGTTGACTGATTGTCTTGTATGAGTTACTGTCTGGCTTTAGGGCCTCTCTTTCTTGGCAGCTAGGAAGTCAGACAGAAGGGATAAAATTGAGTTACAGCCATCTACTTTCAAAAAAGTCAAAGGAATTAAATATCTTTGAGTTATCTAGGCATTGTCAAGTATAGCTGAAAATGCCCAAAAATGTNGAACTGAATGACAGTGAAACAATGTTTTCACATATACCTGATTTCCTTAAGGAGGCAAACTAAAAACACTGAAAGGATGAGTATCTGGCCATCTGAAGTTAGTATGTTCAACCACAGACTGATTTCAGAGCTGTGGAAAGAGTAATGGAGTGCTACTGCTCCCAGAGGTACTGATTTGCTGCATTTAGCATGGCAATTAGAACAACTACCAGGAAGAATAAAACCTGCATGCTCAGACATGAAACAGAGATTTACTGGAAATTGATTAATGTCATATCCTTGTAGTATTAAAGATAGATGACAAGCTTCTGGCTGCACTGCTTAAAATCTTTCCAAAGAAAATGCTTGCTGTCTACAGAGCCACTGTGCTGTGTTCAGAATAAAACAAGGAAAAAGCCACTTCACATCTGACCCACCAGCTAATAGGAGAGAGGCCTGCAAAATCATTCATATCATCTGCTCACAGCTATTAGAAAACGCATGTTGTTTTCTCTCTGCCTTGGGGTACAGCAGCATTGTGATGCAGAGCCTCTTTTGCTCTTCTCAGTTGAAGGCAGGAGCACCATTCCCTCAGAGATCTCTGCCCAGCATCTCAGTGAGCACCAACACGCTGTCTGACGTAATTCACAGCGCAGACAAGTGCATAAGGGCTGCTAAGTGAATGAGGTAAGGAAAAAAATATGACAAAGACAAAAGAGAAAATGACAAGTTGACAGAAAACTGACTTTATTATTTCCTGTAACAACATTTAATCCAATGCAAAGTGTTGATACATCTCAGACCTCTTAGTTTTGTAATCCACAGCGGGCAAAGAAAGTCTGACATGGAAATGTGGCTATTCATTGCTTACAAGACAGATTTTTTTTCAGTAAAATAGCTTGTCCATGTCTAAAGACTATATCTTTATACTTAAAAATGTGCATGTTACAACTTAACTCAGATAGAGACATTTCTTTAAAAGTATGTCAAGAAGGAGTGAGCAGCTCAGCGATGGAGGGTAGCAGCTCCTCAGTCCCAACTCTCAAAAGTAGGCAAGTTTTTCACTGCCTTAGCATATACACCACACATTGTTGCAAGTACATTTGTGTAAAATTAATGTACTGAGAAATCAGAACTAAAAGTCCAAATAAGTGCTTAGTATGCTGAACTATCACTTGCCATAGCAGCAGATTTTATGTAATATCAGTGTCAGTTGCCAGCAGCCACAAGTCTCAAGGAAGGGGACCCATATTAGGAAAAAAAAAAAAATAGCATGTTTTTTATAAACTAAGCTATGTTAGGAAATATAACATATATAATAAAACACTAGCTTTGATCATGTCCCTTACAAAAGATGCAAATATGTCTTGAAATTTCTTTTTTCCAATTGGAGTACAGTATGTGTTTTCATATTAAGACTGAAAGTATAAAAAAATCTATCAACCATTATACTGGCAAGGTGGACACTTTAAGTACAGTATGGCCATGCAGTCTAACAGTGTTGTATATTTAGGGTCATTCTGAAAGCTCTGGTGATAAAAAATTAAACTATTTCTTAAAGCAATAATTTAACAATTAGATTAACAAAGATAAGCAGTCCATATTTTATCTACAACTTTTGACTTGAGAGGCAGGCTTTGAAGGTTTTGTCATATTTTATGAAGGACTATGTCATGGAAGAACCCTTTCAGATCTATAAGAAGCAGGGTGATTTCACTCTATCAATTAAACACCATCCATCAAGGCTCCTAACAATAAATATTTGTTCCTTTATCAAAGAGCAATATTTTAAGACCCCCGAAAAAACATATTTTGATGCTGAGGATGATTTTCCAAAGTCTGGAGTGTGTGTTTAAGCGTTGGACACTTAAAAATTTCTCATCTTATTACTTATCCAAATTCCAAGAAAAGTGAAATTTTTGTATACCCTAATCAGCAAGATACTTGCTCTGACAAACAGACCTAACTTAGCCTTTGGTTTGCAAGTTCATATTCTTATTTAAATAAGGTTCTTTCCACAGAAAATCTTGCTTCATGTATATGCCTCTATTTCATTATAGGAAATACACTGTGTATTCAGCTAACAAAATTAAGTATTATGCAAATTATCATCAAGGAAGTCCTCAAGTGAATTAGAGGGTGGACTGCATAATGAGGATCTGAGATCAAGGGCCTGAGCTGTAATGGTTCTCTTCTGAGGGCATATTTATGCTGCATCTGTGCAAAACAGTAAAGAATATTATGCTAGAATAAATGGCTATGATGCAGGAGAGGATCCTCACTGAGGAATCAGAGTAAATTTTACTTATAATACTGAGACCTAAGGTTGCATGAAATAATTTTCCACAGAGAAATGGAAGAATAAGGCTGGAGATGTGAGTAGCCTGGTTTTGGGTAAATTTGGGAGGAAACCTCCAAATGGGGTCCCTCTAGAAAGCAAATTCAAGTGGCCTCTCCCCCCACAGGTTTGAGAGACATAAACCTCCTTTGAGAGAAGTGGAAAAGACTGTTTATTCAACAAACAAAGTTCTTACAAAAATGGAAAAAATAATAATATTAAACAATGGAACCTCTCAATCGGGGATACAAGCATCATAAAAGTCACCCTAGAACAATGAGAAAATAAAGGTTACACATAGAAATTGGTCAGTTAGACTTCTCAGGATGGATGTCATTAGATAATAGTCAGATACAAAATAAGTTTTAAAATATGGTTTTCAGTACAAAGGACACCTATAAAAGAACTCTCCAGACACTGTTCTTCACACACAGATACTTCCAAAGAGGAAAGTGCATAGCAAAGCAGACTACTGCTGATTTTATATCCTTTCAGCCTGTCAGAATATAACCTGGGCAGATGAAAAGCTTGCTTATGTCCCATTCTGAGATTCTTCCATCAGATAAAAATTTCCATGGTCTAGACAGCTTTCCTCAGATAACAATGCAATAAATTAGCATTTTGAGGCAGTGACAGTGAAGCTTTATTCATCTTTACAGGTATTTCACATGTTCATATACTGGTGTTGTGTTTTCTTTAGTTTTTGTGACTTCAAATTTGATCACCAAATTGGCTGCCCAGGTGTTTTTATCAGTCCACTTGAACTCCTTATGTAAAATACTTTCCCTTTTCCTTCTGGAATAAATATGTAAATAGGTATTGAACTCCTTATGTAAAATACTTTTCCTTCTGGAATGTAATTATGATTTTTATTTGGGCTTGTGGCCATTAAAAAAATCAAATTTAGAATAGAACACCTTATGCTATCAAAGCAAAAAATTTATTTGAGTTGAAAAGACATCTGTCAAAATGTATTCCACTGGCAGTTATATACATATTTTCAAATGGTTTTTATAATGTACAAAGATCATTTGCCAAAACTCTTGCAGCAGTCCCAACTGAGGTCAACAAAATCCATGCTTCCACCACTTTATCATGCTCTAAAGCTTAAAAAAAATATTTTCAAGACACTGTGAAAGAGTGAAAGTTAACAGCTGAAAATTCACTCTAGGGAGGAAAATGTAAATCCATTTAGAAAAGTCTGAGCAGAAATGAAAGAGAAGGACTTAGCCTTGGGCTGAGGGGGCACAAAAGGCATGAGAACTGCAACTGTAGAGTGCAGAAAAGACACCCAGGGTGACAAGGACCAAGTCCCAGGAGGTGTTAGGACATGGGGAAGAGGGAGTACAAAAGGAAGAAACCAGTCTTACAGTGTCAGGCCCAGATCTGCTTTGGCTGTGGCAGGGCACAAAGTGCTCACCTTTCTGCTTATTGCTGGTCACAACACATCTCTGAGATGTACATTGTCCCTCATCTATGTCAATTGATTTATGGACAAGCTTGTGGTCTCTACTTCATAACAGAAGTGTCACAGAACACTTATGAAATAGTGACTCTCTTTGTTTACAGACCTTGAGCACAGAGCTCCTTGCATGCATAAACCTATTTGTTCCTATCCCCTTCCTCAATAAGAAACAGGCACTGAATCATTCTCATCCAAATGTCACTGAACTTCTCCTGGTTTAGGCTGCTGGCTCTTCAGCTCTCAGAGCCTGTGTCCAGGGACACACAACTCTAATAAATTTGATGGAAATAACACTGTCACTTGATTGACGCAGACAGTGACAGCAGGTATCACACTTGACTTATGTGATCCATATGACTGCTTAGTGCAAGCTCAAATTTTCACAAGCCAAATACTTACAGATTAGAGAAAGAAATCCTGTGATTTTTGCTGCTTTTACTGTTCATTTTGGTTAAGACTGCATTTTCTTTTTTTAAAGCAATTTATTGCTGGGGCTAAATAGTATATGCAATCTCCTGTTCACAGATTCTATCTGTCTAACTCCTCTGATATTATGGAAAGAAACACGGGAGATGTGGGAATTTAAGTTGTAGCTGTAACACATTCCTGATTTTACTCTGGATGAAAGAGTGAAGACCAAAATTTTTGGGAGAAATGAACTGTCACTGGGACTCCTGGGTACTACACAGTACTGTGAGTCCTAGGACTCTATTTATAAAGATTTCTGTAAATTCCAAAACAAATTCCTTTGACACTGTGTTAAAAGAAAATCTCCCTAGTGGGAGCCAGAAGTGGCTGTCACAGTCTTCCTATATAGCTCTTCAGCAGAAAAAGACAAGCGTTTTCAGTCAACTGAAATCAGCCTGGTTGCATGTAATAGGTAGCTAGAGATACTCAGTGCTTTATCAGCTACTCACAGGTTTTCTACTACTAGGTTTGTCAGTTTACAAATCCATGATCCATAAGCCAATGTAAGTGACCCCAAAATCCCAATACTGGCCAGGGTCAATCTACTCAGATTGTAGATTGTTGAACATCTGGTTAATATTTGTGATTAACTTGCAGTTGTGATTAACACAGCTTTCACTACCTCTTGCTCATTATGATAAACCATTTGGTCTTGGGAGAGGGTAATTGAAATAATTCTGTGGATCAGAACAAGAACTGAACAGATTTTGAATAAAATTTGGGCTGCGGCTGTTCGAGCAGCTGGGCTCTTGCTGATTATTGGCAGTAAAAAGATAGGCTTTTCAAGAAATTTAGTCAAAACCAGTAGCCAGGATGGACAAGTGCATGATTCAAGGGGCCTTAGTAAGCACGGTGATTTCTAGCAGCCAGCTATAAGATCTAGATGGAGAAGTATGAAGTGCTTTGGTATACTGGGCCAGACTTCAGATGTGTGTCCCCAGCATGGAATTGTTTGACTTGTGTTGACTCGTAAGGTTTTGAACATCTGCTCTTCAAATACTTTTTTTCCTGAATAGTGAGATTTCGGTGGTATGATTTTGGTAGGGAGTAGGCAAAGATGAGCTGGCTAATGAGTTGTAGGAACCAGTGGTGCTCCTTCACTAAATTTGGTAAATCTTCATATAGGGCTTCCTGTTCTTTTACTGGCTTTGAATCTTTTATAATTGTTTCAAAAAAAGAGGATTTTTCTCATTTGGTTTAAGAGAAAATTACAAGTCTCAAACACTTAATATGTTTTTGTCTTTCTATGGCATAGGCACCTGCATCTGAGCTTCTGTCCTGGGCTTCTTTGATAGTTGTTAGAGACATATATGCATTTCTAAGGAATCTTAAGCAGATTTTTGGAACAAATAAGGTTCCATGAAAAAGTATTTCTTCTGTCTACGGATAAGGTCTAAAGGGATAATGAAATAAATACATCAGACATGGATGTCTGGAGCATTTTGGATATCTAATGTTAAGGAAAAAGTTAACTCAGTCTGCCTCAGATTCTAATCTGCAAGATTACTGTTTCATATATTATGACTTGAAATTTTTGATCATTTAAACTTAGTGTTCTGCATTTCTTGTTACTGAATTGCATCCAATTTATTTAAATGATTTTCCTAATTTGTCAAGATCTTTTAAAGTCTGTCCTCATATATGTTTACAGACCCTCACAGCTTGATGTCATTGGAAATTTAATAAGCACACTACACTATTTAATCATTGACTACCTACTCAATGACTCAAGTCACTAATGAGAACATTGATAAGAACCGGGCACAAAACTGATCTCTGCACAACACTGCTCAATGCGTAAAGCTAGAAAACAAAGAACCATTAATAACTACTAAACATGGTTTCCTAAACATGTATCTGCCCCATAGCAATTTCATGAAGGTCTTCTCAGTTTTATGAAAACGTCACACAAAGCAAAAGACAGTGATGAGGTCAAGATATACAGTATATGCTATTCTGCATACCCAGAACTTCCTATCAACAGAGAAGGAAATTCAGAGGCTATGATATGTTCTTGAAAAATTTATATTAGTTGATACTGATTCTTACTCTATTTTTGGGGTGTTTAAAAAAACGTATCCTCTCATATTGGTATTACTGCATAAACTGAAGTTAAGATAACTGGTCCATAATTTCCAGTCTCTCCCCTGCCTCTCAAAAATAGAAACTTTATATTTGCCTTCTTCCCTACAAGAACTTGCTCTATCTGAATTAAGCAGTACTGGTGGTCTAAGTGGCACTTGTAAATTTTTTTTTTTTTTTTTGTGTAAAAATACACTGAGAAGAAAAATATAAAGGAAACTTCTTGTTTCTATATCTTGCCTTGATTTGTAGGTATATAGCATCCCTAATGATTAGAAGATAATTTTTACATCTCCAGAAATTTTTTTAAAGTTTAATTTTATTCAGTAGTTCCAACCCTGTTCTTTTCTTTCACTTTCCAAGTTCTTGACCCTTTATGGAAGGTCTCAGTTTAGCTTCACAAAACCATATATGGGTTATGCAGAGAAAGGTTTTCCATTTTATAATGCCTAATAGGGTCCTGCTTATTGATCATTTTACAGAGATACATTTATGTATGCAATGAGAGTGATTTTAATCAACACAACAGAAGACAACACAAATGCATTGAAAATTCACATCAAAATCATTTTATATTAAGATATGTGAGAACCATGATGAAACTCAACTAAAAAATGTTTATCTCAGTCTATTTTTTCAAAAACAAATTATGTAATTAAGGGTTTTTATACCACAGTTATCTCTTTATTATTCATGGAATGGAGGTATCCTGAGAGTTGCAATGAAAAAGATTCCTACTCTGATCTCTGAAAAATCCTCTATTGCACTGGATATTGTTCACTTATTCTGTGTGGAATAAATGCTTCTCAAGTAATGTGAAATAGCTGTTAATAGGATATTTTCAAAAATTTTTGAAGAGGCCTTAGACACCATGATGCTTTGGGCATGATCAAGCCCTGGAACAGGTGTTCCCAGTGAGGCTGTGGTGTCTCTGTCCTTGGATAAGCTCAGAATTGGCTTGAAGATATTCGGACCAGACTCAGCTGAATGGCACCCTGAGATTTGACTGGGCCTGTTCTGCTTTGTCAAAGTCAAAGCAGAAATAAAGGACATATTTTAAACAGTGAGGTTGACTAGCCAAAGTGAGATTTATTTTTTCATCTTTCAATATCTAAATACTATTTCCAAGGTATGATTTTGTCAACAAATGACTGATCTCAACAACAACAAAAAAAGGACTAATATACTAGGGATTGTTTTGTACTTAACAACAATATGAGCTCTTGGTTTCTTTCACAGAAAATTATTCTTCATTATTCTTAATGTTCTGTTGAAGCAATCATAGCACTATATTTGAAAGTACTTTTGATTTCACATTTAGTCTAACCAGCTGGAAGTATTTTCTATTTACATTTGTTCTTATTTTTCCAAGTGAAATGCTACGTACAGGGATTAATATTGAACATTATGATTTCTAGAAGTATAGTTACTTTGATTTACAAGAAACATTGCAGAAATGTTGAATCATATTTCCTGAACATAATGAAAAAACAAGCTATCATTTAACTAATATTACATTTGAAGGAGAGAGGAAATAATACATGAATAACAGGAAATTCTACACTGCCGTTTTTAAACCACCAAATAATTTCCCGCACCACTTGGAATCTATCTTTTAATAAAGGAATCTTTTTATTGTTCATCACTAAAAATTCTAGAGGGCTATGTGAAAGCTATGTTGTTTTGTTTTGTTTTATTTTCCTTTGGTATCATTGTTTGTACTCCTGGGAAAAATAATTTGGCATTTTTTTCAAAAGCTGAATATGAAACAATTTGGCAGATTTGTTTAGTAAGGTCAGAGAACCTTCATTACATGAAGAAAACAGAGAAAAGACAAAAAGTGGAATTACTCAGTGAAGGGAAAGAAAATACAGGTGCTAATTACTCTGCAATTTCTTACACTACATGTCATTTTGTTACTGAAAAGTAAAGATCTGTATGGATCTACGTAATTTGTTAAGTCAAGGTTTTTTGAGGTCTGATTACTCTAATGAGTATGTAATTTCAATCACAGCTCCATCTACCTAATAAAGGGCAAGGGAATGATTAATTATCTCCTATCTAGAGAAGGAATCAAGTTAAGTGACAAAATTTCTGTGAATTCTCCTTTCATGTAGGAGACAAATGGAAAAGTTGATTTACCTTTTCAGGTCAACTCATAGGATTCTCCTTAGCTAATTGCTGTTTCCATCTTGTTGGCTGGCTAATTTCCACTTTTTTATGTGCCTGTATGCATTAAATTTTGAATGCAGCCCTTGCCTTACCTTCTACAAGCAGGATCTTGATCACAGAATATTGTTTCAAAGAATTTGGGGAAATTACTTATCTCTAGTTAATCACAAAGCTGTATAGGGTTCTTGTAAATTTATCTGCATTGTGCAGTTGATAGGGGTTTATGACATGCTATTCAGCCTAGAGTGTATAGGGAGGACACTAACCTTAAGACAGGGTATCTGGAAACCATGAAAAATAAGCAATAGGTGATGTAAACATTCAGTAGCTGGAAAACCTGGCTGAAACAAACAGTTCAAAAAGGCCATTTTTGTTCCTGGTTTTGAGAGGCAGGCAGATCCCATACAGGACAGTTTCCAAGAGAACAGCCCAGAGGTACATGCATAGCAGATGTGACTCAACGTGTCTGTTGCCAGGAAGGTGCCATTTAGCTCTAATTATAAAATCAATTCCTTCTGTCAGCAGCCTTACCAGAAAGCTGGCTGCCCTCTCTTGCAGATAAATGCTCTCATCAACTCAAGCGGTCCCTCTAAGCAGCATGAAAAGACCATGTACACGTGGGTTTCAAAGAAAACATGAACACTGTTGTACTGTCCAATTTCAGTGTGAGCAGTGCCAAATAAAAATAAGAAAAGAGACAGATGTAAAAGAATACCTGCCTGTCATGACAGAGATGGCTCCCAATGGGAAGCAAGTATTTATGTAACTTTTAC
>VWZN01013132.1:678366-696964 GCA_013396955.1 Regulus satrapa | reverse complement strand
AAAAAAAGAAACCAAACCAAAAAATCCCAAACCCAAAACCTAATGGAACTTACAAAAAATTATTACAATAAATCTTTGGAGTTTGGATGTTATTTCAGACTTAGTGTCTCCTCTGCAGCAGACACAATTGTGAAATGATGGAAAATCTTTGAAAATATACGTAGTTCTTTTAACTAAGCAAGGAAAAAACTAACAGGAGCAAAGCAAAGCAAAGAAAAACAACCCACGGGGCTATAGCACTGAAAAGCAAAAAGAACTGGATAAAGTTCATAGGGACCTGCCCTCGTGGAAGTGGTGAGACAACCCAGTGTAAGTGCTTGGTGCACATCTTAGCTCTGCAAAAAGATACAATCCTAACCAGACAGAGAATCCTCACCTAACACAGCAGGAGTGCCAGAACTGTGCATTTTTCTCCACCTCTCCAAGACACACTGAGCACTACACTTGCTCTCCTTATGCTTCTTCAAGGAAGCTACTGAGTTGCTCTTCAGTGCCTGCATGGCAAAGTGAGAAGTTACACATTCCTGCAATGCTGCAGTACATGCTCCAATCAACTCTAACAAGCAGCATCTCTTATAGAATTTAGCACATCTTACTGTAGACACAGAAGAAAAGAGCTAATTTAGGCTGATTATATGAAAAATAATTAATTGAGATAAGGTTCATTCATTTTCCTGAATAAAAAGAAAACTACAAGCTCATGTTCCCATGTATTACTACATTAGGCAGACATTTAAGAAAGCAAAAATGTCACGCTTTTCCCCTCATTAATGTGTCATCTCTAATCTGATTCCACGATTCAACACACAGATTCATGTTTCAGTCTCTCCCAACAAGCACTCTTCATTACGTGAACCCTTGGAATATTTTCATAGACCAGGTAAAATATTTGGTGTATGCAAAAATTACTATGAACAGATCCAATCCTACTTCAACATCAACAAGCACTTTTTAAAGTGGTGGCAAGGTTGGTTTTGATACACTTGAACCCTCAAATAATTCAAGGGAAATGTGTTAGTCACAATTCCAAACCAGATTTGCTTCCATTAACAATCACTGAAGAATAAACATTCCAGATACCCTAATATTTACATCACATGATCTATGCCAGCTATTTGCTGGCAGTCAGTTTGGGATTACTTTTAGCAGCAATGATTAACTTCCAAATTCACATTTCTCCTTCATTCTCAGAATCCAAGCTATTTCAGTCTGTTATGACTTCAAAATCAAAAAATCCTCTGCTTATCTAAGTTTAAAAGCTTTCTTACCTTATGAATCATCTCTACTTCAGTTATTGAGTCAGTGAGTATCAGCACTTTCTGAAGACTCCTCTGGGTAAAATCCAGGATTTTGAGTAGCTCAGAAGTTCTGTTGCTCTCCATGCAGTGTTGCACCACCTAAAAGCAAATACAGAACAGAGGGTTGGTAATTTACAAAACCCATAGATATTTTACTATATACTGCTTCCTAATCCTAAACCTAATGCATCCACACATTGATACTTTCAGTTCTGCTCAATCATTAAAGCTTCTCACAAAATCTCGTGGGTTTTCAGTTTCCAGACACGCTCAGAGTGTCTACTTTTGGAGATTTCCCAACATTTAAAATCCATAAACAACTCCATTCTGAAACACAGAGAAATTAAAATCAAACTTAAAACCATTCTTGTGTTAATTCCTAAGGCCTATACCACACTGACTGGAAACTAAGTGAAAAGATATCTAAGAATATGTAATAGGCCTTCCAGATATTTGAGGTTAAAAGTTTGATATTGTATGAAAGCAGCAAACCAAGGGCTTTACTAAATCTGCCTTGGCACTGCTTACCTTGTAGTTCTGCCAGTCACAGCTAACAACTGCAAAAACATTCTGGCAACATTCTGGTCAGAAACTGCACTGTTTGCAAATGCATCTCCTCAAATTTACACTCACTTGCACTAACCATGACATACTCAAGGGACTGTCTTCATCTCAGTCCTATCAAAGAAAGTAAGAGACCTCCAGCTCGTTCAGAGCCTCCCTTGCACATGATTTCTAACAGCCACTTCAGCTCACACTGGGAGGCAGCACTGCAGCACTACCTGCTTCCAATAAACCAGCAGCAGCCACACAGGTACCCAAGCAGTGACACTGTTCCCAAAGTTTTACCTGTTGCACATTTCCAAAGATGGCAGCTTCCTCAATAACTGTTAACACAATGTGAGGATCATTCATGAACTCCTTGACCAAGGGTGTGATGTGTTTATTCCACTGAGTTCCCACAGCAATGATCTGATGTGGTATATTCCCCTGTGCCTGAGAAGAGGCTTTCTTGTAACAATCTAGTATAGTAAACACCTAGGAAGAAAATAATTTGTTTTTTTTTTTTCTCTCATCATAATCCAGCAAGCACAAAACAACCCAGAAAAATACACTGTTAGAGAACATTTTTTTCCAGTCACAAAGCCACTACCACAGCCAATTCCAAGTTTCACACCTCAAAAGAATAGTTTGGTATGTACACTTTTATCCTATTCTCTGAATGACTTCTGAAGCAACAGAAAGCAAGAGGACAGCATGTAGTGACACAACATGCATGTGCATGGCTGTAATGCATGATCCTGTCCAGACAAGATGGAAATCTCAGGAAAGGGATCTTTCATATCTGCAATATTAAAAAGCCATACAACGCAGACCTGAGAGAGCAGAGGCTTTCAGCAGAAACTAGGTGGTAACCAGAACACAAGCCCAACCAGCCTAGGCAGTAATTTGCAAATACAAAAATAAAGAAAATAAAAAAAGAGGGGGCTCCCCATAAACCCAATTCCAATGGTTTTTCTGCCCCCAGTGTTTGCCACCGTTTCAGACACGCGCACAACTGGCACAGCACTGTGCCAAGTGACTGTGTGAGCCATTTTACCTGTTCAGTAGTGTCAGACAACAGCACCTGAATCTCATCAAGAACAAGGTGGCAAAGCCTACACAAAAACGCAGCGTTATGATCCAGCAGTCTCAGGAGGCTGTACGGTGTAGTCACTACCACTTCACCTACAAGTTGGAAGGAAAGACTGTCACCATTAACTTACAACTTGGATGAGTATTATGACACTAAAGGACAGTGTTAGCTTCATTTAAAAGGGTCACATTTCAGATTCATCATCTCCAAACTGGGGAGTTTGTATTTTATTACTCCTGAGGGTTTTCCAAGATGTAAGTGGGTGAGGCTCTGATATTGTGAAATCCAGTGAAATGTCTGAAGGTTACTAAGTTATCAAAAAGCAGGATATCATGTAATTTTCCAGAAAAGTACTGGAAGCAGAGATAAGAACTTCCAAACCAGATGGCCAGAAGGGAAATATTTATAAATATATGCAATTTCAGGAAAGTTGTTTCAGTGTAATGAAGCACACAGGGTACCTTAGGAATTTACATACACATGTGTGCATGTGTATCTATCCACACACAGAAATAAAACCACACCCATCTTCACAGGTGCAAATGCACCGACAACCCTGCTGTTAAAAGGTCTGAACTCATCCACCAGGCTCGAACTTGAATGAGGAATGAAAGAATACCAACTGCTGAAATGGAGTTTTACACATTTCTCCATAGTTTTGTCCACAGTTCTTATTCCCTTGGCATAAAAAAGCCAATTTTGAAAATTCCAAAAACCAAAGCTTAACAAAGAGATCCAACCAGAACACACCTAAATGTTTTAAGCACGTATGTCTAAGCAGGGAAAGTATCCCAACAGCTTCTTTTACTACTTCTATGCTGCTGCTCTGTGGAGCACCCTCTGCATGCTAGTGAGTTAGATGCACAAAGTACAGAATGTTTATTGCAACAGCAAGTTGTAAACCACCATTTAAACGAACAAAACCCCCTTTATAAACAAAGAACCTGAGAAGCAGAAATCGTTCTTCCACATGGTCCTGCAATTAAAGGCAGCCCACAATGCCTTCAGGTATAACTAAGACGACAAAGTGCTCTTACAGCCTCGGATTTCCACTTGGCTGGCTGCTTCCTTGTTCTGCCCAAGGATTATCAGCTTTGGATGAAAGCATCTGCAGCCTTTCCTGTACGTTTTCAACAGGTCAAAAACAAGTTGTGCCTTCTTCCATCCATGACATAAAATCAGTGCTAGTGGCTACATACAGAGGTACAAAAATTGACAACACAATATTAGAAGTACAGAACCTTAAGAATCTTGTCTTATTTGGGCTGTACTGGGCCATTTTCAGACGTCCCTTACAAGCCCAGTAATTCTGTTTCTGTGATCTAATACAAGCTAAAAAATGCATGATAGTATTTAAAATAGCTAATACCCATTTTAGTTTAATGAGTACATACTACTCTTGCATAAACAAAGCTCCTTCATGTATCACCAGGGCATGAACCACTTGGGATTGCTTTAGAAGTAATTTTGGGACACCCCCCATTCACAATCTGTCCAAGTCCTCTAAGCAGAGGCCTTACAGAAACTGACAGGCATCATGAAAAATACACTGAGATGACATTAATGTATACATTCCAAACTTTCAGAGTAGCGACAGGTTCTCTGGCTTAAAATACACATACTCCACTCATGTTTGCAAAGGCTTGGTAGCCACTTTCCAACTGCAAAAGTGTAAGAACTGGTGGAATATATAATAAGGGATCATTTCCCTGATGGGAGATGGCAACAACATCACATCCTGAAGCTACTGGTGGCCAGCAGTAGGACTCGGTGAAGGTGGGGCCTGAAAACTTGTTCCAAACAAGTTCCTACAGAAAGAGAAAATAGGAGTTTCCCATTAAATCCGTGTACTTGAACACCAACAAAATAAGACAAAGCATAACAAAGATTTTAAAGCTTTTGACCCACTAGATAAGTGTCCTTAACAAGTAACATGAAAAACCATCTTCTGGGCTGTTAAATTACTGTATTAAAATTCAAATCCACTTGCAGCAGTGGCTAATACAGCAGAAAAAAAATGTGTCAAATTCTTACAGCATTCCTCCAAAACTTCATTTCTTCAACCACACAAAAACCCTGCACACATTCCTCAATCAAACTGAGGTATTACTGTAATTTACTGCATATAATTGAGGTATGAAACTTGTCTTAAAAAGATAACCAATGTAGTATCATCACCTCTACCTTTTTCAGACCATCAAAAATCGGTGCTGTTTCCAAAACTGATGATGGCTCAATTTTCTTGCTCAGGAACACAAAGTTTTTTTCTTTCCCAACATTTTGAGAACTCTGAAACCATGAGACAAATAGATGACAAAGGTAATACTTAACAAAAGGGGTTTAAGTTTCCAGAAAACCCAGAAACACTCATGGCATTAAAAAAAAACAAAACACATTTTGATGTAAATGAATCAAATTCTAAATTAATTTTAAATGACTCATACATACGGACAGGTTACACAGACCAAGGGAGAGATAAAAACTTGTTATTGCTATTCAAAGATGGTCTTAACTGTGTTAAACCCCTCAGGAGATGCAGTGGATGCTCCGTGTACAGCTGGCACTCAGCCCCACAGGGAGCAGCATGAGGCAGGGACTGCAGGCACAATGCAGATGGCAATTTCTCTCCACTGCTCCTGCTCTCTTCTCTGCTCCAGTGCAGTCTTCTACAGACTGCAGCCCCTTCAAAAACATCTGCATGGAGCTCCTTCTACTCCTCTGACCTGTTTCTCACTGGTTTTTGTTCCCTTCCCTGTGTTTTTGCCCTTTCTTAAATTCAGAGAGACACCCCTGACTTGGCTCAGCTTTAGCCTGCAGAAGCCAATGAAGGTGCAATCAGCCCCTGACCTCCTTCCAACAAAGACCCAATGCTACCAAAACCAGAATGTCTGCACAAGAAGTTAAATGAGAACTAATGCTTGAAATACCTGTTGGTCATCTTCCACTGTGTTTGTCTGGAGGGAACTGGAACTTAAGAACTGTGGAAGCCTGAGAAACAGACATTAAATCCAACACAAATGCAAAAGTGAAATGTCATTTATAAATACCACCAGTATCTCCCAAGTGTCATGAAGCAATTCATTCAAAGTATTTCTGACATCTATGCCAATGAGAAAAACCCCCAATACAAAAGGAGAAATCAAAATCCATCACTTGGGAAACAAAATTTAGTGAAAACAATCCTTCAGAATATTTTTCAAAGGTAGCTGGTAAGTTCCCTGACATTAGAACATAGACTGGAGTGTAGAAAAAAAAGTTCTCCAAAGTTCCAAAACATAAAACAATTAATCTTTGCATCAGTTAGAAACTGAAAGAGAAACTACTCCCTTTCCCTCTGCCCTTTAGAGGCCTAAGAGCAGGAACTACAAACATTCTACAGCTCCCAATGTCTGATTACAAAATCATCCTGAATATTTAACATGCTGCACCACACCTCTCTGTTTGAACTGCTTTATCTTCCTTGGAAGGCAAACCTGGCACCATGCTGACCACCTAGACAGAAAACACATTTTAAGCACCAAAATACTCCTCAAAAGCAGTATTTAAAACACAGAACTGAAAGTGGTATTCTTACCCAACTCTGGGATTCTCCAAATATTCTGCAACATTCTTTAACAAATTTGAATTGTCTTTGACTTAGGCAACAATTTTGATGAAACAAAGTTCAGAAAATTGTCTAAGACTAACAAGCTGGATGACTTCAGCATCCCTATTCTGGCCTACATATGTTAACATTTGTTTGTATTTCACAATTTAATACAAAATGTAACACTTACAGGCACAGTGCTGTCATTTAGACCTGTGTGCAACTTTTGGGATGTCTTTTTAAGAAGAGAATTACAACCAGCAAGACCTAAAAAGGTAAACAAAAGGGAGAGAGTCATTTTTGATTATCTGAACACATAAAAAGCCGGAGATGGGTGCCACGTGGCCCAGGATGCTCCCGTTCCACACACCCAACTGAACACACCCAGTGCTGCATGCAGGACTGCCTCCCACACCCCTGGGTCCCACCTGGCTCAAGATGTGGTGACACCTCCTCCCCAAAGGGCAGTTTTGGCCTGGCAAGAAACGTGGGACCGACAAACTCCACGGGAACACACTCAGCATTCAGTGACACTTCACTGTCAGCAACATCTGCAGAACTCCCTGCAGTCCCAGGGACTTCAGCTTCCTTGTAATGAGCAAAGTGCTTTGCAACCAGATCGTCATTAACACAGATCTACAAAAAAAAAAAACCACCCCAACAAATCTTTTTTGATCAGTGTCAACAACCAATAAGCTACACTGGCATATATAGTTTAGAATTTATGTGAAGCTTTAGAAACAAAAGCAGTGCTTTTATAAATGATAAAAAACCCCCAAACAAAACTCCAGACCAGTGGAGAAGTAAACTAAAAGTACCATAAGTAAAATAAAAAGTATCAGTGAATGCCTGCTGTCAAATATTAGACCTAAAAAAAGGAGCATCCTATCTTCCTGTATGTTCAGCTGGTGTTAATTAGTGAGTTTTATATTTCTGGCCAAAATTCTGTACTGAACTAACTGTTCCTATAAGCCCTATACACATAAAAGAACCTGCTAATTAAGTCAAGCCTGTTTATTTCTTTTGCATTCAGCATACATCAAAATCTAGCATGGGAAAAAAAAAAAAGTATCATTAGACCTAAAATTTCTTATATCTACCACACTGCTGCTTAAGTCTGGCAGTAGCTACAGCAGAGATTTGACACAAGTTACACATTTTGGCAAGTGGAACTAGACTGGATGCTTTTTCCAGCTCCCCGAGGACTCAGCTGTATGCAAGAGTGTGAACTTTTAGTTCTTTTTATAGTATTATGCAGGTGGATTATTGAAACATCTTCACATGTTTACCAAAGGAAATACACCAAATATAGTTATCCACTTAAATACTGGCTGGACTTTGCTTGTCAGTAATTCCCAAAAAAGGTTAATAAAAATAAAAATACAGGTTCTGTCTATTGGAATTTCTCCAGAGGTTTACAATGAACAGAACTGTAAAAAAAGCCCTCTAATAAGTTAATGATTTAGCTTCTACTGCATCTGATTGAAATGACAAAATTCACAAATCATGTTTTCCAGTCTTAAACTAATAGCAAAGTACATAAATAGAGTTGGAAATACAGAAGTATCTTACCTTTTCATCTCTTATACTCACAAAAAGAAACACCTCTAACACTTTATCCTCTACTGCCTGTATTGTGGCTTTAACTTCGGTAGCCTCTAAATGTAGTTAATAAACATGAGACAAAAGATTAAACCCTTATCACACTAGCAGCGTTCTTCACTTGTACTTCCTGAGACAGACAGAAACAGCAATCCCATTTAAAAATGTGTAATGCTTGTTATTTCACCTAAGTGAATCAAGGAATTCAACAATAACAACTTAGAAGCTCCAGCAAGGAACTTGTCCTTAGTCTTTGAAGAAGGACTGAGAGTCAAACCAGATTAAGGACTCTCAAGACAAACCACTCTTAATTCTACACTGCAAGTCTTCTACAGTCTTAGACTCTGGGGCACCACTGTGTGCTTTCCAAGTGTGACATTTCCATTTCTTGTAAGAAGTTGTATGTGCACATCTGTACAGCTTTGTTACACTTTGCATTGGGGCAAACACAGCTACTACAGCAAACTACTTAGGCAGCTCCTTTCTCCATGTTTATAACAAACACCATTTGTAAATACCATTAAGTATACACACAGGTATAATAAACCTGTGCACAAGTATTACATTCCCTAACAATTGATTTTTCCCCAAAACTCAAGTGCTATTTACCTTCAAGAAGCTTTCGAAAATGCTGGATAGCAGCAGTATCCCATCTTTTGGCTGGTCTAGGGAAAAAAAAAAAAACAAACCAGTTTTTCCGCATTATCAATCATGAAAATGATAACTAAAAAAATTCTATACAAGCACAAGGCTCTAAGTCATGCAAATTCTTACAAGTACTAGACAAATCAGCAGAATTGGATTACTTAGCACATTACTTTAGTCTTGGTAATATTGTTCCAGCTCACCAAGATCACGAACAGATCAAAATTATAAGACACTGTTTTGTCAAGGTATCATGGCTTGCACTCAACATAAGTGGAAATCATGGAGTCATTTAGGTTGGGAAAAAACCCCCCATGATCACTGAGTCCAACTCCTAATCAGCAGTGCCAAGGCCACCACTCAAGCATGTGCCCAAGTGCCACATCCTGTCATCTTTTAAACCCCTCCAGGGATGATGACTCCCCCACTTCCCTGGGGAGCTCTGTCCTCTCAGCTGGAAGAGAGTTAGTTTTCTTCTTAGTGGCTGGTACAGTTCTGTGTCCTGAGTTTACTATGAGAATACTTCAGGTTTCTTCTTGAACTATAATCCCTTCTAAAAAATACTGCACACGACCCTCACCCTTCAGAAATGCATGAACAGAACAGATCTGCTCAGCTCTCCTTACCCTATTTTGGCAGTGTTTTCACAGTAGTCAATGTGCAGTGTCAGTGGCTTTGTGCAGTGCAGGCAACACTTCTTTGCTCTAGGTGGGATCTTTGCAAATTCTCCTGCTAAAACTCGAATGCTGCAAAACAAGAGTGAAATCGCCTGATTTTACAGGGGAGAATTTCTTCTCCAGAAGTTGCTGGTCCCACAAACCACCTCCTGTTACCCTGAACTTGACAACACAGTTCACAGCAACAGTCAACTAAATTATTTAAGTAAGTTCTAATTTTGTGGAATACTACCAAAACAAATTTGATTAAGTTTCTTATACTCCAAGCTGTGTATTTTCATAGAGAAACAAACTTTAAGAGCTTCATAGGTTGCTCCAGAATATAGAACATATGTTTCAAGATTTTAGAATTGGAAGGTTTTATACTTATTTTATCAGAAACTCAGAAGCTTGGAAAACTCACCGTTTTTTGGCACCGTAACAAGATAAACTGTCAGCTCTTAGTAAACAAGTTGGTCAACTGCAGTGAGAAAACCCTCACATATTTCTGTTTAGACCTCAAAAGTTGTTGCAGCAAGTGAAACTCGGCTTCTAGAGATGGTTTTTGTACCTGATCTTCCCCGGCCATTATTTAAAAAAAAAAATTTAACATATAGAAAATTATTAAGGAAGAATATAAAAATAAGTTTTAACTGGCAATCACACATTTCAATCACAACAAACTGACGTTATTTCTATTCTGAATCCTTACAAAAGCAAAACCTGAAATGCAAAGTATCCTAAATACAACCTCAAATAAGGACTGGTTTGCACTTAGGCTCTTTTAAGCGTTATCACCTGCTTAGCAGCTTCTTGTGGACATAGCCTACACCTCGATTACATCAAGGCATTGACTAAATAAATACTAATAACATCTGTATCTACTAACAAATACATCACAGTGACAAAAACTCTTGACACATACTTCTCTGATGCCACAGAGCAGTACTTGGCATAATCCACGAGGAAGCATTTGAGCTGGTATCCATCTGCCTGGCACCACACTGACTCCACCAGGGCCCTGCACCAGCACCCCAGTTCCTCACAGAAAACCACATAAACCTGAGGAAGGGACAAAGAACAAGGCAGCAGGGTCTTTCAAATGGCCCCAATTACACTCAAAGGTTTTTCAAAGGCAAGGGCACAGCCTTCCATTTTCTTTGCACAATGCAAGCCTTACAGCCCTCACTGCTAGGAGGCTTGCCGAAGAGAAAACACAACTCACAGAAATGCTATAATCTGTTTTGCCTGTGTAAAAATCAAAACCCAAAATAATACATGTATTTAATACTTTACCCCTAAACCCATTCAAATAATAAACTATTGCTATGTAGAGCAATGATCTTGCCTGGCCTTTTTCTATCTTCTCTTGTTTTATTTCATCTGCATCTTTATGAGTGTTATAAAACTGTTTCATTTCAGCATTCAGGTTTTCATACACAGTTTCACCGGCTACACCAGGCATGCATTCTTTAACAGCAATCCAGAAGCAACTTGGATCTTCAACCTGGAGCAAGGAATAGACAATAAATAATACTGACTTTTAAAGAGTATCTGAGCAGCAGATACAAAAATAAAACTTGACTTTCATAAGGCACCTTCAAAATTATGGTGACTGATACTGAGATATAGAATGTTAACAAGTGAGACATCTTTCACCCTCACAGCATTAGGTCATGAAATGGCTTTTCAGGTTCTAAGTTCCTGTAGCACTGCAACAAATACTATGTAGGTCTACAAGGGAGCAGCGTGACATAGTCTAGTATGGAATATCCCTCACACAGCTGTCCTGGCTGTATTCTGCATTTTCCACTATCTCTTGTGAAATTCGGTATGATCTAGTACTACACTACACAATATTGAACACTGTGTTGCACACCCTCTGTTTCTGGTTTTAGCTGCATTCCTACTGCTGGGAGGAGGGGATTCAAAGTGTAAAAATGGGGAGGAAGGTGTACAATAGCTCGGGTGACCTTGCAGCTGGGAATGCTGAGGCCTGGAGATTATCAAAGTAGGAAACACCATCTATTATGCCTACTGCTGCGGATCCTCTGCTTTGAGAAGTAGAATTTCTGGGGAGAGGTAATACAGGTGTTTGGAGAGGCTTGGAGGCACTTCATGCACACACTGAGCTCCGTGTTGGGAGAAAGATCAAAGCTCAGAGACCATAAAAAGCACAGGGGAGCTCACAGGGCTCTCTTGATGAATCCTGCTAGGATGGGCTGAGCCTGCCAGAGTCTATCAGGGTGTGTCCCAGATCCTCCAGTTACCCAGGCAACTAAATAAATTTACTCCCTTTATTTCAGCTGTGGCTTTGTGGCTGTTCTGGCTGCTCACCCGAGTTAATTCACACTCCCGCTCACCTATTTTATGACAAAACCAAGAAAATAAAACCTGAAACAAATGACAAAACATTTATGACCCAAATACAAGTGCAAATACCAGTGAATTACCGGAAATGCACACAGGCAACATCTTGTTTGTAAAAGTGACCTCCAGAAAGTCACATGGAAATATACCTCAATCTTTGAGATTAAAAAACAAACAAACAAAACCAAAACACCAAAAAAAACCAGCATACCATTAATACCACAACTTCCATGTTTATCTCCTGTGTCTCCGTTATCTCTACTGTAAAGGAAAAACATTTATTTAATGAACCATTTTTATTGCCACCGTTTTTTTCAAAGCCTATTTGAAGGGCATACACCTAAAGTAAACCTATCGATTTTTACTACTCATGTCAGGAGTACCAGTCTAAGCAACTCATTTACATGTTTCAAAGGGTTCAAACCAGCTTTCTTAATGAGGGACTATGTTAAAGCCTAATTAGGATTTGCCATCCATGCTGCATCTTTTCCATTCAAAGGCCAGCAGAAATAGGCTGAGCACAGACAAGGGCTGCGACAACCTACCGACATGATCAAATGGACGGGAACACCACAGCAGAGTATTTTCAAGTGTATAAAAATCCCACAGCATAACACAAAAGAAGAATCCCAAACCTAGCCAACAGTTCGACGTCACAGATTTTTAATCAGTATTTCACATTACATCTGTCTGCAATGGTACATATCCGAGCCAGGAGTTACAACACAATAATGAAACTCCCAGCAAGTAACTGGCATTTCTTTATGGCACAAACCAAACTGAAATCACAGTGCGGTATCATCACCACAACGTCTAGCTTACAACTTTAAAGAATTAACACTAAAAGTAGGTGCCTAACGAAATGTTCCAGAAAAGGAAAATCAAGACATTGTCCTTCCCCTTCCAAAGCTGCTGCTTGAACAAGCCAGAACTGAGCAGCAACACAGCCGCCCTGCGGTGACAGAGACAAGCTCCAAGCACGGATCATTCCCATTTAACACGACGATGGAAAAGCAGGAACGACAGCAGAAGCTTTACCCGAGATGATTTAACACAAGCAAAGCTCCCGCGTTTACACACTCGTTCCTAAGCCTGCACTGCAATACACTGCAGCAAGAAAAACGCGGCGCTGCCTTTGACAACTAAAGTAGATTTTTCTTGCAGCAACAACACATGGGGGGCATAAATAAGTTCAGCTGAAGTCTCCGGTTAATTAGTGCAAACCCACTAAATGGCCCATCAACGTGGCAGGGACGAAGCAGACGCCGATAAAAGGCCAGCTCTACCCTTCCACTCCAGCTAACACTGTTAAAAACGGAGAAGCAAGACAAAACGCTCCAACCCCACACCTACCACTACAGAGTACTCCATCTGCAAAAACGCTGTAAGGCACTAAAACCCTCGCCCAACCCGCTGCGTTAACACGGCCCTGCAGAAGGAGCCTGTGCGAACAATCCAACACAACCCCGCTCGCTGTCCCCCTGCTCTGCCCCATCTAAACCCCCTTCACCCGGGCGGCGCAGAGCGAGGCAGCAGCGCCTTTAAACACCGCTTGGTTCGCTTTACTGCCGCTCCCCAGTCCCCATTTCTCCCCATCCAGCTGCTTCCACGCTGGTCCCTGGAGGAGCAAACCCAGCGACCTCGATGCCCGACGCTCCCAGCTCCACACGCCGCCGAGCACCGCGGAAAGTTCCCGAAAGCGATGCCCGGCTCCTTCCAGAACTCTCCTCGGCGGAGCCGCCCCCGGGGCGGGCTCTGGAGCCCTCAGAGCCATTCCCGGCCCCTCGGAGGCGGGCGGCTGCCGACGCCACAGCCGGCTGTGCCCCCGCAAACACCCGCAAGGCTGCGGGAAGTCTCCCGGCGCGCAGGGAAACTCCCCGGGTCTTGCTTTTGGTATCAAATGGAAACCAAACCCGTGGTAAAATAAAAGCCTTGGTTAGTGCAAACAACTCGAAATCAAGAATATTCTACTGGGACTCGAGGGAAATGATTACAATAAATCTTTGGGGGTTGAGATTTATTTCAGGCTCCGTAGCAGAGGCAATGGTGAAATGGTGGTAGCTCTTTGGAAATACTGGTAGTTCTTAACTAATGCACGGACAAAAACCACAGGAAAAAAAAATAAATAAATCAAACCAGCTGTGGCACCAAGAAGTAAATGGAAAAGAGTTTATAGGGATCTGCCCCTTGTGGGAGTGGTGAAATAACTTAGAGTTGAGTCCTTAACGCAGTTCTTAGCTCTGCGGGAAGGCAGAACCCCAAACAGCCAGAGAGAGAATCCTCAGTGAACACAAGTGCCCAAACTCGGCGTTTTGGGTGATCCCTGCCCAGATTCCCACATCCACAGTCCTGCTGTGCCCCGGGTGCTAAATAATTGATCACAGACATTTTCTCATCATACCCACTTTCTACCATAAAAGTAAATCGGTAGAATAACCCTAAGGGGAAGAACAGTAACAAAATCTTCTGTGTATTTGAATTTGTGGGATATCTCGAGGGATATGGTCCAGAGGAATAAAGTGAAGGTTCTAGGAGAGCACACTGTCACTGGTTTAAGGAACTCCTGGAAATTGCCCTCAGGGATAAAGGAGCAGGAGAGAAGAGAGCTGGCAGCTCTTTAAGCATCTTAAATCCCTTGATTCTCAGGTGTAAGAAATCAGACAAGGCAGGCAGGAGAAGCTGAGTAACACCCTTCTGCTGTGACTGAAGTGCAAGGCACTGGAAGCAGGAATTTGTATCCATAGGGGAGAATATATAGAATATGGATGGTGCTTGGGAGTATAGGAATGGGATCAGGAGAGCTAAGGCACAGCTGGAGCTGAGTGTGGCAAAGGATCTGAAAAAAAAACACCCAAACAAAGAAAACCAGCTCCCAGATGATTGATTAGAAAAGGAGAACTTAAAAAATGTAGACGCCCCCNAGGAGGAGGATTATTCCCCTAAATTGAAAATATCTTTTTGAAGCTAAAAAATTACACTTTTAAAATTTTTTTAATTGCTTACAACTTGGAGATAAAAAAATCTATTGACAAAAATAATGCACTCAGTTTCATAGATGACTTCATTTAAATGAGGTCTACCTTTGAAAGTTGGAGTTTTGAATGATTAAACTATACCACTAGTAGAAAGAATTTAAGTCTATCAAATATAAAAATTAACTCTATAATATTCTTTAAAAAGTGCATCATAGTTAATTTATATATCTATACATACAATGTTTTCCCCAAAATGAAACAGAGAATAGAGTAGGAAATGTCAACAAATCTGGGAGATTTCATTCATTTCTAGACACACATTGCAGTTATTTAGTGGGTAACTTTGGGAAGCATAGGTAAAAGAATTCTTCAGCTCTTCTCTACTTGTTCTGAGCAAAATATATACTTAAATTTTCAGTGAGAAGGGGATCTTTGTGACCCAAGAGTGGCACAACTGTTCTGCTTTTAAAGACTGAAGAGATTAGATACACCCAGATGTGACATCACACACACATACAGACATAATGCTTTGGCAGGACAGAGGAGTATGACTATTTGGCAACAATTAAAAAGCACCAAAACCACAGTAAGCATATATGCAATTAAAAATATCCTAGATTTAAATCGAAGACATATTATAATCTGCTATTGTAATCTGAATCATCACACTTTATCATCAGTGGATTTATATGCTTATATTTTGCTTGAATATTAACATAAACAGCAAGATTGTTCATGTTTTTTATTACTATCCTGTGAAATATCCCACCCTCTTTCATGAGATCTTCAACCTTCTTATCTGTTGACATAATCATTTTTTTTTCTCCAGTATAATCTGGATCTTCCGGATATAATTCATCTCCTGGGGGTAGAAAAAAAAGATTTAATTACAGATTACCAACCTTATTTTTCAGACTTTTTATTGATTTAATTTTTTAAGGATTTATCAGTACATGCAGTTCAGTGGAAAAGTATTTCACAATGCAAAAGTTAATAGCTTCTAAACATCTTAAGATTTAAAGATACAGTTATCAATTTCTAAAGTTTGTCAGTGACACTGTAGTGCACACAATGTTCCAGAGCTCTTGATAATATGCTATTAATATGCTATAGTCACAGTCTGGGCAGAGAGGAGTGTATATAATAAGTGGAGAACAGGACTTCTTCATGTGTATAAGAACATAAATTTATTTTGTCCTATTCTGTTGAAGGAAATAAATGTTTTTCCATATCAAGGCATTATACACCTGTGCAAGACTGATAATATAACCTGGATACAGAAATCCTAGAGGTCGATTGTGACCAAAAAAAGGAAAGCATAATGAAAAAAAAAAAAAAATCAGAAAATAATAAACAGTATATGCAGCTTTTCTTAATGCTGCGTGTGTGTGATTATGAAATGAGAGAGACGTAAGTAGGAGAAAGGGCAGGAGGATGACTGACTGCATGGTTTCAGTCCAGTGCCTTGTCACTGCAGCTGGGAGGGAGTAATCCCTTACAAAGGGATTACTGAAATAAAGGAGAACTCCCACTGAAAAGGACAAAACAGAAGGAGTTCTAATACCTCCTTCAGGTTACACAAAGCTGAAAGGCTGGAATTTCTTCACAGGTACACATGTGATGACAATGATGGGACAATGAGATCACGAGTAACTAAGCAATAACTGTGCTGTCTGATCCCCCTGGCTTGTCTGCCTGCAGCCACTGCCACAGCCACAGCAGCAAACAAGGTAGAAACAGCGTGCGGTGACTTGACTTAGAAGAGTATTTTAGGACGGTTTATGTCATGTAGCGCTCGGGAGATGCTGTCTGTGCAGGAGAGCCCTGCGGGGTGCCCTTACCCGGCAGCAGCTGGATGAAGCCATCTGCAGCACTCAGCATCACGGGCATCCAGCGCTCGCAGCCCTCCAGGGTGCGCGCCGAGCTGAACTGCTGCAGCTCCCGCAGCGAGGAGAAGTTGCACAGCCTGCAGAACTCGTAAAACTGAGGTGGAGGGAACCAGATCTCTTGAGACTTAAAGCGTTCGATGGCTTCTGGAGGTGATGACCACTGGAAGATGGAAGCAAGTCTTGAAATAACAGTTTCAGCAGCAGATAGAAAGAATGAATAGAAGTCTATACAGCAAAGGAGCTTGCAACAGACCGTATCTCCTGAACGCAATAGAAACCATGTACAAACTAGACCAGAGTAACAGCATGACTTTCTTAGAAGTGAAAAACATAAGCAATCTATAAAAGTTACTCCTTCTTTCCCAATAAAACAAGATTTTCTTTCACACACAGACATGCCAGGATTAAAAACCGACATTTGTTTTAGGGGCATGACCGACAGTTTACTGAAACAGACAGAAAACATTAAACTCACTAGTACCAGAGGTTGCAACTGATGCTTTGAGAAATATAAGTACCTCTGAACATCTGCTTCTTAAAAGCATAGTTTTCAGAACATGAACACCCAGCTATTCATGCTAATTCTTCATGTTTAAACTACTGGCAATCTTGATTTAATCCCACGTGGTGAATTGAATAATATGTGCATAACCATTTGCAGTAGATTTATGTTGTTATTAACAAAACTAAAACATGAACGCTTGAAAGTAAGGTTTCAGGTACTTTAAAGTTTCTTTAGCAAAATTTGTTAAACAAATAAATATAGCAACAACAGTAATACCAGAATTGTTAGGTAGGCTTTTACAGAACTGTCTGGTTCCTCATCTGCTTCTAACTTGTAATCAAACTTTTCAGAATCCTGGAAGAGTGTACAGACCCTTATGTACCTGACCTTGAGCTCTCTTAATGTTATTTTTACACACTCAATTAAAAAAATAAAAAGTAAAAAAATTCAAAACTTCAAAATTTTGAGTAGACAATTTCAACAAGTTTGCATATTGCTTAAAATATTCCAACTAACTTCAAAAGACAAAAATTACTAGCATGCCACGCAGTCCTGGGATACACCACCACATGGATCTCTGCCAGCAAACTGAGATGCGGCAACCCTGCGCTATACCGCAGGAACGAATGTAAAAAAACTGCATCGTCAACTGCCTTTGAAAGGGACAGTAACTCATGGGGAAAGGGATCTGATGTGACACCGATCATGTGCAACGACCTCACAAAAATCCTTCTTCCCGACACCTGCTAGAGCTGCACCTCTGGAGATGGTGGCAGCTCCAGGTGTCCAGGGCAGAGGGACCCGTGCAGGTAAAAACTCAGGGAGCTTTCTCAGGAGGGCTTCAATCGATCTGGAGAAGAGACAGTTGTGTGGAGAGCTCACAGCACCTTCCAGGGACTGCTGGAAAGGGACTCTGTCAGGAACCGCAGTGACGGGACAAGGAGTACAATGGGTACAAATCGGAAGAGAGGGCTTTTAGATTAGAGGCGAGAAGGCCATTTTTTTTTTTTTAATGAAAGGGTGCCCACAGGCTGCCCAGGGAAGCTGTGGACGCCCCTGAATCCCGGGAAGTGTGCAAGGCCAGGTTAGACGGGGCGTGGAGGAGCCTGCTCAGGTGGAAGGTGTCCTGCCCGTGGCGGGGGGTGGGACACGATCGTCTTTAAGATCCATGTCAACCCCTACCACTCGGCGTTTCCATGCCTGCTCGATGTATAGGGACACCGAGCGGAGCGGGACCCGTGGGAGAAGGGCTCGGGCAGGAGCGGCAACACCCGCCCGGCCGGGCTGCGCCGCACCCCGGGCACCCCCGGCCCCTCTTACCAGGACGGCCGTCACCTCCTGGTCGTCCTGCGAGACGTGGGGCGGCCTCTCCTGCAGGCAGCACATGTAGAAAGCCGTGTCATAGCGGCGGCCGCCGCGGCCGGCCCTGCCCACGG
>VWZN01013132.1:666701-678260 GCA_013396955.1 Regulus satrapa | reverse complement strand
GGCCGGCCCGGAGGAGGCACTGCAGCCGCGGGGCGGGACGGCCGCGGGAGGCGGGACGGCGGCGGCATGCCTCGGCCCCCCGCGGCCATAAGCCGGTAAGGAGCGGGTGCGCTCACGGCGCGAAGGCTTAAGGAAATACGGAGGGTTTAGGGCAGCGATGGCTTTGAGCGGGTCGGGAAGGCGTGGCTGGGGGCAGAGCTGGCCCTTCCCGGGGGTGTAGGTGTCCGGGAGCCGCTTGGGGAGGGCTGAAGGGGCAGCCCCGCCAGGGAGCGCGGGGTGGGGAGGCACGGACCCGGGTTTGTGCTCGTAGTGCTGCTGCCGGCTCGCCAGCTGGCCTCGCGGAAATCTCCTTATCCCAGTTCCACAGCGAGCCACGCTGACAGCAAACGTAGTTCTAGGTCTGTAGTTAAACGTTTGTTTGCCAAGTTGCCGAATTCGTTCTAGTACATTCCAAACGGGAAGAGTAGAGTTTTAGTTAATTATTACAGAGCTCTTCTGTTTTGAGGTTTTTAAATACCATGTTACCCGGGGGAAAAAAAAAAATCAGCAAGGCAGCAAAACCTTGAAAGGTGTTTTGAACTTTTAGGAAACATTTTATTTTTGTTAATCGATTATGTTTCCTCGATTTTCTTTAATTTGTAAGAAATTTAAGCAGAAAAAAAAGCCGATGACACAGGTTGAGAAGTTTTGCATGAATGGTATTTGCACGTAACGTGGAAAATCCTTCTCCCATCCATAATCCTTCTCTTGCCAGATTGCATCGTACCTGTACATGCTTCTGACAACCTCCCAGTTTGATGTTTTATTTGAGCTTGTACTTGATGTCTATGAGAAGCGTGTCACTGGAAGTGAAATGAAGTTTAGAAGCAACTGAATCAGTGGGATGCTGGGTCATGTCAATTGACAAATCCAAAAATGACTTTGAGATGTGTCCAGACACAGCTGGGCCGTGAGCTCACCCTGGCTGCAGTGGGCAGAGCAGGTCAGCCAAGCCAGCTGATGCTGCTAAGGTGAATGGCCTTAGATATTTATATAAATACATATATTGCCTAAGGCAATAGACAGTCCTGCCTCCCTCGCCTTCTCTTGTTCATCACCAAATATGCAAGCAAAACCAATGATACCTTGTACCATGAGCAGCCCTTTTTCTTACTAATTTAATCTTTTTTCCTCATCAGTAATTACCACCTTAGGCAATTGAAGCATAAGGCTCATTAATTTGTTGCTTTCTACTAAGACACTTTGAATCTAAAATCATTACATTCATCTTGATATTTGTTTGCCTTTTGCACTCTTTTGTGTAGTTAACTATTTCACTGTGTTAAGCATACATTGTTTTAGGAATATGCTTTGTCTAAAAGCCGCTTTACTGGTGAAATATTAGTAAATTACTAATTTTCAAGATTTAACATCCAATGAGTTTGATGACTGATCAAAGAGATTTAGGGTCCATTATGTCAGATCATTTCAGCATAAAGGCATTTTAAGTAGAAAGTACTCGTGTGCCAATAATGAATGGTGTCACTTTCAAATCAGATATAATGTCATCACATATACAAAACTGTCTTACTATGGCAAAAATGTGATGTCTAATAGCACTGGAACATAGTTTCAGAACATATCTAGGAAAATCCACTAGGCAACAGCAACGATTATAGTGTTATCTTAAGTTTCTAACTGGAATATTTGTTTTGGTTTGGTTTGTTTCTTTAAAATCTTGGACAGTCTAAAGGCTCACAAGTGCAGGTATGAAAAGCAGGGATACCCTGGCAAACAACACGTAGGATCATAGAATGCTCTGGGTTAGAAAAGGCCTTAAAGGTCACCTGGTTCCCCCTCTGTCCTGGGCAGGGACACCTTCCACTATCCCAGGCTGCTCCAAGCCCCATCCAGCCTGGCTTGGACACTTCCAGGGATCCAGGAGCAGCCACAGCTTCTCTGGACAACCAGCTCCAGTACCTCATTGCCCTCACAGAGAAAAATTTCTTCCCAATATCTCATCTAAACCTACTCTCTGTCAGTGACAATGGGGGAAGCCATTCCCCCTTGTCACTGCAGGCCCCTGTAAATTGTTTCCATCTTTCTTGCAGGCTCCCTTCAGGCACTGGAAGGGCATAGTTAGGTCACCCTGAAGTTTGTCTCCAGTCCCAGTTCTCCCAGCCTTTCCTCACAGCAGAGCTGCTTTATCGATCCCCCTGATCAGCCTGGTGGCCTCCTCTGCTTTCCCTGGCCTCCACTGGGATTAAACCTCGTGGGTCTGGTGCTGGAGGCGTTCTGGCAGGGGAGTGGAGATGGGAAGTGTGGCTGGCACCATGCTGTGCCCTCAGACGCCCAGAGAATGCCAGGGCTGGGGTTACGGCTCTGCTCAGGACTGAGCTCAGCATCCAGAGCATTTCTTTAGGCCCAGAGACAGCCAGGTGCAAGCTAAGGTAAACTTTCTTCCCTACTCCATTTGCTGCATTTTTTTCCACACAGTTCTGGAGTTTACAAGTCACCTGTTAAGAAGGTTCCATTCCTTACCTGAGGCTCAGCAGATTCACCCTATTGCTGGCAGCTGGTTTCACTTCCAGTCAGGATTGTCTTAGGAAAAGTAGTTCAGTATCCATTCACTGCAAAGCTGAAGTCATCTCATGTGAAATTCCAGGAGTTTGTGAGCCTGTAACTGACCCAGTTATCAGGACTGGAGGTTGCAGGAGATTCTGAGAATAAACACTCAGAAACTCTGTGAGCAAAGATAAAGGATGCAAAAGGATGTTTTGCCCCCTTCCAATTTCCTGCTAAGAAAAGCAAAAGATCAGCTTTTTGCCTGTGAATCTGCTCCCTGAAAGCTATAGCTGACCTGCTGGAGGTGTTAAAGGTAAATTAGATGTAAGGTTATCTGTAGAGTATGTTTCTTCATCTCCAGCTTGGATGATTTTTATCTTCAATATGTTCTGCTAGAATGCAGAGCTTATCTCACTTGTACTTAAATATTCTATGGCTTTATGAGTGATTTCAAAAAAAGAGAGAAAATCTGAGAAAATCTATCACTAATCCTAAACCAAGCACACCAGTTTATTGCATTACTGTGTGGAAGGATTCCAGCACAAAGACATTATGCTTCAAGGGCCAGTTGTATGCTGGGAACACAGGGCACTTCAGTGTGGAGAGAAGTGTCCCCACAGCAAGAATTAGCTAGATCCATGTGTGACACTCAGTCAAACCTAACAGAAGGCTGAGGAGTCAGAGGTCCCCTCCAAATGAAAAGACTAAAAAAGACGAAAAGGTGGTTTTGCTAAAAAGTGAAGAGTTCAGCTGTCTTTCATGCTTCTTGTATGCATACAAGAACACACAATTGTTTACGTAATGGACCCCAAATACGTTTGTATTTCAGGTTGTTTTCAAAACCAGATTGTGTTGTGTTGAAAAATAAACCCTCCTGAGAGATGCAAAAGTTACATCAAATGAAATACCGTAAGGTGATTGCACTGATAGTAATTCTTTGTGGCATCATATTTCAGCAGTGCAGATGTTACTTCAATATCTTTCTTTACAGTGCATTACTTCTTACCAGAAAAAGCATAAATTTGTTAAAAAAAAAAAAAAAAGGTTTGGGTCACTAGATACAGAAATTATTGTCAAATTAATTTTCTGGAGTTTTTTTTTGTATGTGGTTAGATACTTAGCAATATAATTACTTCATTCCTTCTGTTACATCATTGCATAAATTGTTTTGCCCAGACAGGTCAGTGCAGATCTCACCACTGTAATAATTAATTTCAGATGAAAAACAGGGTCCACCAATATTTCATCATTTCGTTTAGCTCACATGCTATCCTGTGAGTGGGAGATGATTACACTAAGTCAGTTTTTGGTTTAATTTAGATGCATCTTTGTCCCCATGCACATGTGGTGTCTACAGTAATGAGTTGTGACAACTTTCACATATCAAAAAACGCAGAGATTTCACTAGGTTTGTCTACTGCTTCTTAAATTGGCATATTTTACAATACTGTAGAATCACAGAGTCATTTAGGTTGGGAAAAAACCCCAAGATCATTCAGTCCAACCACGAACCCAGCACTGCCAAGTCCACCACTAAACCATGTCCCCAAGTGCCCCATCTACACATCTTTTAATTGCCTCCAGCTATTTCAAATGGTATTTCAAATACCTCCAGGTCACTTCAAAATGACATGCTAAAGCTTTTAGATTGTTTAGCTCATACCATATCAACAAACAGGCAGACTTAATTATTAATAATAAAAGTAAATAGATTATTCACTGTATAGGTTTTCAAGTACTGTTTTCAAATTGTGAATAAATGTCACATCTAGGAAATGCAGGTTTATGATTATAACACCATTATATGGATTGATTAAAAAGAAAATTAAACAACAGCTAACTTCATACAACATGATATTCCAACAAATTAGGCAGATGAGAAAACTAGGTTACAGATAGTATTAACAGCTGGAACTGTTCTACTTCCAACAGACACGTAATGGATTGCACATCTTAAGGAAATGGAAATTATGTCTAATTCTGCAGCTTTTAGTTATGTGAAAAGTTTTCACACGTATCATTTCTTGCCAGGCTGAGTACTGGTGGTTTGTTTGGGGAATCATTTGGAGCACATTCCAGGACCCAGAATTCAAATGTGTATATCTTAAGTTACACCTGCAATTAACATATTAGATTAAGTTGCTAAGGGAGTATCACGTTTGCTGTCTCTGGCAGTCCTCAGTCATTTTATATGGTATAAATAGTTAAGTATTTTCTTTTGTATTTTTTTTCTTATTTCCCCCCTTTTTTCCCCCCAGGTTTAGGCTATTTGTGTGTAGATGTTTCTGGATCACACAAAGTAATTGCATTTGTAATTTTTTTTCCCAAGGTAATTATAGATGACTGTAAGATATGAGGTTTACTATTCATTCAAAAGCCCCATGATTTTAAAGTAGATTTTTTGACTGTGTCTTTTCTTAGTGCTGTGGCACATCAGTGAGTTCAACTGTGTGTGTTATTTGAACAGTTGTGTGTGACAGACAGACTTGGCTGATCAGAGACTCCAGTGATAATTTCATGCACAGTGGAAATGATCAAAATAACAGATCACATTTATGCCATAACTGTGACTGATTCCATTTCTGTGCAGCTGCATCTCTCACCTAGCTTTGAGAGGATTTGTGAGTTTGTTTAATTTGGTGGAGATGGAAGTATATAATAAATAACGTCATGCAACACAGTGTAAATAAAACATACAGTTCAAGAAAAGAGAACAAAACAAAAACCCACCTGACCCTGAGGAGGGTTGAGAAGTCAGTTTTTGTCACTCTGGTAAATCACAGTAGATATTCTCACAAATGACTGGAACCCAGCAATAAACATGATTGGTCTTGGTAAGTGGCCTCTGTGGGTGACAGTTTCAGAGAGGCTGTGATTGGATTTGCAGTCACATTGCTTCCAGCATGAAACCCTCGTGCTTGGCTGGCTGAGAGGATGCAGCAGAGCCCGGGGCTGGTTAATGCCATGTGACTTTTCACCTTTCCCCAGGTTCATGTGACTTTTCACCTTTCCCCAGGTTCAGCTGCTGAAGGTGCATCCCAGCTGCAGTCAGTACCACGGCAGCAAGCTGTGAGGATGGGGATGGACTCCAGCTTCTCCCAGCAAAAACTCATTTGGAGTGTGAAATACAGGGAGATAAGAAGGGTCTTTTGTACAATGCATAACAAGATGTAGCAAGTCAAAATATTTTTACCCTTACTTTGCATGAGTTAATAAGAGAATGGATAGTCAGTTCCACTCAGGGATATTTTATATCCTCTGTCCCATTGGGCAGAAGATATTCCTTTTTTTTTTAATAGAGAAGCTGTCATTTAACATTGGGATGCTGTTGTGTATAACAAAAAGGAAACTTTCGTACTTACTACATATATCCATCTCCTTTCCTTTTTTCGTTCTTCCCCAAACACATGTGGATAATTTTATATGAAAGGCATTCTTTCCTAATCCCACTTCTGTTGTACACTTATTGTACCAAATGCTGCTCACGTGCGAACTATTTTGTCCCGATCTCTTCCTGTATTAAAAGACTTATATAATCGTATTGAGAGAAAGCACTTAGAGATCTGTAATCCACTGGTCTTACTGAATGACTTTTTACATAATGAAAATCTGTGAAGGGTAAATATGTTGACTAGGAGTTCCATTAGCACTTAAATAGAAGGTATTTCTGGAAAGCGAACATAAATAACACAAACCTTCCAGACAAGGAGAAGCAAGCCTGTAACCAATCCTCTCTATGAACAATAAGCACATGTTTAATTTTTAATCTGAAAGCTAATTACATCAGTCATTTAGTCCAGTTTTAAATAATTGCATTACTGTAAAAAGTATTTTCGTACTTACATGAAGAATTTTGAAGCTAAAGTTGTTTTATATTCATAGTGCTGAAGTTCGATCTTACATTGTTTGCAGCATCAGGAGAATCACTTTAATTATGGTCCTGTGTTCTTTTGTTACTGAATGAGAAAACAGGGTAATGGGTTTTTATGGTGATAGACTGGAAATCCTGGAATGAAATTACAAAATGTTGTGTTTAACAGACTCTGTTCTGATGGTTTGAGACAACTGTTGATTATTTTTGCTACCAATAGCACAGGACCAAGTTTCACACTCCTTAGGTCGTGTATATCTTTTGCTAAAGTAAATGCCAGCTTTGCTGGCTGAAAGAGACAGAGTTTGGAGCCTAACAAAAGGAGAGTCCAATTGTTAGTCTAGTCTAGTCTGGTTTTTCAGGTTGTCCAAGCCTGTTCTGTACTGGACAACCAGCGCAGAAGGCAGAATCATCTGTTAGCCTAAATGTTATTGTAGCTGTTTCCTGAGGCAGGGATTCCCTGGCAGTGTGAGCTACATCACTGTTCAACTCTGAGAGCACGAGAAGGCTTTGTTTACATTAACAGAACTAATGAGAGGCCTTAGCACCTTACTTTTATTATTACTGCAGTTGGAACAGGAGCTTTAGTTTAGAAGAGCCTGCTGCAGATAAGCTCCATTAATATTCCAGCTTTTCAAAGTCATAAAATGGTTTGAGTTGGAAGAGACTTTAAAGATCATCTGGTTTCAACCTCTATGTCAAGCCCTGTCCAGCCTGGCCTTGAACATGTCCAGGGATGGGGCAGCCACACATTCTCTGGGCAGCCTGTGCCAAAGCCTGCCCACCATCACAGGGAACAATTTATTCCCAGTGTTTCACCTGAGCCAACTCTGTCAGTGAAGCCATTCCCCCTTTGTGACTCCAGCCCTTGTGAACAGGCTCTCTCCATCTTTCTTGCAGGCTCCCTTCAGGCACTGGAAGGGCACAATTAGGTCACCCCAAAGTTTCTCTTCTCCAGCCTGAACAATCCCAATTCTTCCAGCTTTTCCTCACAGCAGAGGTGCTTTATCCCCCTGATCAACTTCTTGGCCTTCTCTGGACTTGCTCTGCCAGATTTTGTTTGGTTTGAATTACTGCTGCAAGCAAACCAGTAAGTTATAAGGAAGTACTTTATTTTAAGTTAAATAAATAGTGACAGTAACAGGTTTGCATTATTCAAAGTGTAGAAAATACCACCCACGCACAGGCAAAACCAGTGTAATTCAAGTCAGGAATAAGATTTCAGTATACAGCAAATTTAATGTGTGTATTCTGTGAGTAAAGACAAAAGAGCTGAAGTAGATCAACACTGATATTAACTGAGCAATGACCATCTGCTTTTGTACTATAATTACATCCTCACCAATCAACATGAGACTATGTGCTTTTTCATCATGCTCTTTCAATGTATTTTCAAGTATGAACTCCCATTTCTCATTTCCAGAGTAGCATTTCCAGTCTCCTTCCAGTTGCATTCCAATAGGGGGAAAAAATGAAGACTGCCAATCTATTTCTGAATTTAAAGGAAGCCTCCGTACTTTTGAGTAATGGTGGTTTCGTTTAGTTTTGGTTTCGTGCAGTCGTGCCAAACTCCGTCACGTGGAACAAACACGTGTAGGAGATGAATGGCAGCACTTTATCCATGTAGACAGTGCCAATCCTCTGTTAGAATTCTACTTAATCTATTAATTTCAGATAGCCTAAATATAAGATGGTACAGATTTTTAGGAACATACTAATGATAAATTAACTTGCAGCCAGCTTTGTCTTAAGATTTGAAAATTCTTTTCCCAAGGTCAATTCCTTAAGTAGAAATTGTGTGCATATTCATAACAAAGCAAGACTTAGATAATTAGAGGCTAAAGGAATCCTTTGAGTTCTATGTTATAGAATCCAAATTTAAAAAAATAAACAAAAAACTGCAATGGACTGAAAATTTACAGTTTAGCAACCCACTGAGGCTTGCTTTTGAAGATGCCCTAGTCTTAAAAATTCTTCTACACAACTAAGCATGGATAAACTGTTTATCTATGGTTAGGTGTGGAAGATACCAAGATAAAAGATAATGAATCTTGTCAGTGTTACCATTTACTTATCTGCCAGAAAACAGACTCGCATTCATGACTTGGGGTGTGAGGACATGTGGTTAAGTGGTCTGATTTCACAAGGGAAATATTCTTTCAGGGAGCACGGAATGGAGCCCAATGGCTTCCCTACCTTCCTGTGAACTAACACTGCAGAAAGTGAAAACATCCACAGGCCCTCCATGCCAAAGTGGTGGCAGTCCACTCTTGCTGTATTTTCCTTAAATAACTTTACTTACGGTGATTGTGAAGGAGATCATCCAATTTAAATTAACATTCTGCAATTACTGACTAGGCAGGCTGGAACTGTAGCACCGATAAATACAGACCTGCCTTTGTTAGAAAGCTGTCAGGGATCTCTACAGACATAGATTAACTACATAAAAATATATATTCTATGGAATGAGTGAAATACAACAGAAAGGAATGTGGAGTTGTCTTGTAACACTCTGAATTCCTGAGAGAATGGAGTTGGACCAGACCAATTATCCTTCAACGTAAGGATAATCTATAGCTTTGAATTCAGGCCTCTGCTTGTTATTTTTTTCCTCACCTACAAGTGTCCAGATTCAAATACACTTCTTCCCCCCCCCATAAATCCACTTCTTTTAAGTTTTAAAGAATAAACTATTTGCTGCAGTTTTTCGAAGTTTGTTTAGCTCTTAACTCAAAAAATATGAAAAAAAAGATGTTATATGCACGTTGTCAATTTTATTTAACAAGCATGAAGACTGTTCACAAAACATGTCTGATTATTACTACTTTTTGATAATGTGCCTGTAATAATCAATGAAGAAAAATGACCTCTTAAACCCCCAATGTTTTGGGGTCTTTATATTTATTTGGCTGTGGAGTGCCCCATACACCTATGGCACTGTAGCACATGTACCAAGCATTCCTGAACAGACAGTGTGTGTTCACAGCACTAGGTATTTCCAGAAGTAAATAATAAATACCATAACACATAAATCCTTTTTACAAAATACTGTAAAGCTTCTCTGCTAAATAAGTGTCTGTTCCCACAGTTTTACGTTTGAATGTTGACAATTCCACAGGGAAGCAATAGAAAGTTTTGTGCTGTTGCATTTCCCTTCCAGAATTGTAGTGTTATCAAATGGGACCAATCCTACAGCCTTCCTGTTTCCCAGATGATTAATGACATGGCCGAGATACGAAACTGAGACACACGTTTAGCTTTGTCTGGATTTCTGCAATTTGGGAGCACAGCAGAAATGTGGCTGTACACATACAAGCATCAGTCCCTGCCTGTCAGCAGGAGATAGAATCCCATTGGGAAGGTCTACTTTAACTTAACATCATTTCTGTTTGCTAAAATCTATTTTCCCATGTTACTGTGGGCAGATTCATTGCTCCCGTTTCCATAGTTAATCGTGGAATGTAAATAGAACCAGTAGCAAGAATCAGTCTTTCTGAAGGGAAAGATGAAATCGTGGTAAATTTGAGTGAAAACCATGAGGCTTGCTAGTATTTTTCTGAATATGCAACTCTCCCTTTTTTCTGTCTGGATTTGGAAAGCGATTAGTCATTCACATATGCTGTGCCAGTTCATGCAACTGGGTTCCGTACAATCCAGTCTAGATCGACAAACAGTACTTGGTATCAAACACGTTCCGTTTTCTCCCCCCTCCCCAACCATTATTTAAAACAGAGATTGGTTACATTCTTTCATTGGGGCTTTCATCCTTACCCCTTTCCTCCGCTCACAAAATACTTTTTGTATTTGATAGCAAAAAAATAATTACTCTATTCACTTGGTCAGACAAAACACCCACGTTAGCCATCAAATTTATGTTACCCTCCAATACTGTAAACAGTGACCAGCAGCAAACACCAGAGCCTAGTGAAGAACAAAGACCACAGGCTTCTGAGAATAGTGACCTATTAATAGCAGGCAAATCCCTGTTACAGCCAGTAGTGATAATACCCTGGTACTTCGCTTAACTGTTACAAGTCCAGTAAACGAAGCCATTCTACGCTGCAGGCTGATTTGCATCCCTTTTCTTCAAAAAGCATGAAGGAACAAATAGTGCATTTTAGGATATCCAGAGGCAAAAGTTTCACTTCGTTCTTTCAAGTGCTCGTTTAAAATTCCCAGCTCATCCAAGTGACACACTTTGGAAGTAAAGGTGAGGCATGAAACACTCCAGAGACAGGCTGGAGAGCTCGTGTCAGAGCTTGCACCACCCTAAGACAGTTTTACCACACACACTGCCAAGACAATAGCGATAATGAGCACAGCAGTGAAAATAATCCCAGCTAGAACCTTGCTGATATCGCAGAAGGATTTATTTTCCTCCACAGAGATCATGCCAATAGAGGAAGCGCCCACGCTGATGGTGGATTTCAGTTCAGCCCCTGGGTCTTGCTTAGCCTCTACTGTCCACTGGGGGACATTGACCTTCATCTCCATCTCGTACATCATCTCTCCTACCTGGTTGATCTCGTTCTCCAGGTCTTTCAAATCCACCACGTCTATGTTGTGCTCGGCCTCGTATTTCATGTTCTGGACGCTCATGGCGCGGGCGGCCACGCCGGAGGTTCCCCCGCTCATGCCCGTCTGGATCAGGTGTTTTTTGGGGACGTTCAGCGGGAACTCGTGGCCCAGCTCCAGGGCTCTCCTCATGTCGATCTCCAGGATCTCTAGGCACGTGGAGAAAATCACCCATAGCCTCTCGAACTCGGCTTTATCTTCCTTACTCACGGTTTTGTCCTTCAGGACCGTGGTGAGCTTGTTCCTGTTGGCCACCGCCAGCTCCTGAGCTTTCTGCCGCGTTTTCTTGAGCTCCTCCCGCAGGTTCTGCGAGTCCGAGGTGCCGCCGATGGTCAGCACCATGTGCCGGTAGCAGGCGGTCACCTTGTTGAGCGCGTCCAGCAGCGCCTTGCACTCCTCCTTCACCATGGTGCCGGCGGGGGCCCTGCCCGCTGCCGCCCTGCCCGCTGCCGCCCCGACTCACCCGGTGCCGGGCCCCGGGCGCTGCCACAGCCGGGCGCTACCAGCACACATGGCAAGCGCTGCCTGCGGGTCGCGCCGGCATCCAGCACTGCCCTGCCCGCTGCTCA
>VWZN01013132.1:645746-662517 GCA_013396955.1 Regulus satrapa | reverse complement strand
TTTTTTTTTTTTTTGTGGAGCTGTGCAGTTTGCTAGAATGATTTATTTCTGATAAAGTTTGTGTATGTGTTTATCTGCTACTCAGAGATAAAAATCTTCTAGTTGAGTGATGAGTTGCTCCTTGTTTATTCATTACTTTGATCACTTCAGCAAATATCAGGTCACTGAATTCTAAGCCTTAGCTGCTCCTGTTGTATCTACTGCAAGCTCAGGTGAAGTTGATGTTGCCACGTGAAACTTGGTAAAATCAAATTGAGTGAATTTATGCTTCTTGCAGTGCTGATGGATTCTGGTGTTGAAGGTTTTGGAGAACATGGCATTCTGATCCCTTGAAGCTGGATATGTGTGGAGAAGTACTTGTTGTGTAGCATCCTAACTTGCTGTCCTGGAGACCATTGAGGTTACTGACCTTGGCAAATAATTTTTCCTAACTTTGGTAGCTGTTTTTCCTTTGCTGAACTATTACTGAAATGCCATGGTGAAAACAGGGACTATTATGCTGTTCAGCATTGACTGTGTAGTATCTGTGTACACTGCCTCTCATGCTGTCGTGGTTTTCTCTGCAGAATGTTTTGTTAAGTCTGTAGTAGGGATGCAGCAGGATGTTCAGATGAGTCTAAGATGATATAGTTGTACCAGTTGAATGTGGACAGGAGGTAACTGCCAGGTAACAATGCAAACACAATATCATCCACTTTCATGGCTGTTTGTCTAAATTTCAAAGTACTTCCTGAAAGGAACTGAAACCTGCAAGCTCCTCACTTGTCTGTCTCTAAGGAAAACACCATCAATGAGAACACGAGCTGTCAGAATTGATTCCTATTCACTGTTTTCAGCACTGAAGGTGATTAGGCTCCATTTCCAACGTTTTAGAGAAAGCAGTGACATGCTTAGATTCCATGATGCTCACTTGAGCTGTCCTTTGTGCCATGGTTACATCATTAGAATTATCACTCTGCTTTTGATCTAGAAAGGATTAGTCTGTTGTAAGATTATGGTTATAGGTTTTTTGGTTTTTTTTTTTTAAACTGTAACATAATGCTTATTAGATTGTCTGATCCAAGTAGCTTCTGTTCTTCCAGCAATTTCAGCTATTTCTGTGTTTACAGGCATGAAGCCATACACTTAAGTGATTCCATTTAAACTTTTTATATAACAAATGCTTGAGTATTGCTTTACTGCTCAGCATGATAGAATTTGGTAAACTTCATAGCGAATATAGCTGATGATAGTTTTTAATGAGCACTCTACTGAACATTAATCAGTTCTAGTAATGTATGTAAGGCTTTGTGCATTTTCTGTTTTCACTGTAAAGCTAAAGCTGTCCAAGGTGCAGCTAGAAGTCTGTGTCCACCCCCAAGTTAAATTAGGTTGAAGCTGGATGTTGTGTTCTGCCAACAAGCTCTTAATGGAGAATTCTAATGTGTTCCTAGAATTACAGCAATGCATTAGCCAGTATTTTCAGATGCATTTAACTTTTGGGGTGGAAAGAAATTGACTTAATCTCAGAAATGCCTGAGCTTTGGGGAAGCTTTAATGTACTCTCTTGGATCTGAGGACTAAATTCCTTTGGTTTTTGTTGTTTTTTTTTAATTACTTAAATTGTTTCTACATCCATACTTCTGTCTCTCTGGAGAATGCTGTGGGAAGATGATGGTGGGCCAAGTGGATACAGTAACTAAAATGTTTTAGGTAATAATATTCCACCTGTTGTTTGTCATACCCACATTTTAATCAGATATGATAGCTGTCCCCTAATGAAGCACTGAGCAGCTGCAGGGGTAAGGGAGAGAGAAAAGGGAAGGAAATGGAGAGTTGTGATTCTCAGAGCAGGACTAATGTGGCCAGTGGGGGTTGTTTCCTGCTGTGTAGGCACATGCAGAGTTCCCATCTGCTCTGCTCAAGGAGGGTGACAAACACCCCTGTGAAGTACAAGTTTTACCTGCCTTCCTGGGGTGGAGCATGTCAATGGCACCTTAGATGCATTACAGTAACCGAAATGCCAGAATTCAATGTTTGAGTGCAGTTTCTTTTCAATCCTTGCTGCAGCTCCAACCCTGTGCAATTCAACCCTGTCAGTAGTTTTGTAGTGAAAGAATCTGTGGCTGTAACAAAGTGTTTAGAACTGTTTTTTTGTGGTGTGTAACTCATGAACAGGGAACTGAAGATTATAATTTCAAGCTCTTCCTATAATGGTCCATCAGTCATGATTTTTGAAGTATTCCAGTTGCACTTTTTTGTGGTTTGTTTTTTTTTTTTCCCCAGGTGCAGGTGTTTTAAGAGGTCAGACAGCAAGCAAGCTTCATGAGATTAGGCTTTCTGTGGGAGCTTCTCCTCCTCACATAAATTTCTTATGCCTTTTTTTTTTTTGCCAGGGAATGAAGTGTTGCTTTACACTTCTTTTGGGACAAAGCTTATCAGTTGGAGTGTTTTTTTGGATGGTGAGCTGTAGATTTTTAGATGAGGAGGATTTATGGGATGTGCTATCTTCCCTTCCTGTTACAAGAAGAAATCTTTGGACTTGAAGATTTGCTAGGCTGAAAGACCAGCAATAAAGCTGCTGGAGGCATTTGTGCACTGCAGTTTTGCACTGCAATCTCATGCTCGGTTGCCTCCTTGTGTCAATATGCTTTTTTTTCCCCTGTCACAGTATGTGGTGTGCTGGAGCTTCTCCATCTCTGCTTTTTGGGGATTATCACAGCAGTCTCATCTTGTGCTGCTTGGACATATACACAAATTCACCAAACTAAAGGCAGATGAAACTGCCTCAGTGGGACTGCAATAATGAAAGCTTGATTTGGAAAGTGTCTCAAAAGACCGTGTAATCCACACTGCCAGCTTTGCCCTGTCCACTGTCACTTCTAGTAGAGGTTTGTCTGACACATTCCTGGAGATTTACAACATGAGGACTTGATAGCTTTGCAAAGCAATCTAAACTGCTTATCTTTGCTTTTGGTAGGTGTTCCTGATCTGTAACCTGAGCCTGTTTTCTTCAGTTAAGCCCTACTTCTTGGACATGGGAAAAATGTCCTTCACTGAAAGCTTGAGCCACTTGTGGGGAAAAAATCCTTACTTGCTTCATGCAGCTTGTTAATTACAAACATCACTGCCTTCTGTGGATTGGATTCTGCTTACAGGGCTCCTTTGCCTGTCTTACTGCAAAAATTCTGAAGTTATTCCAGGAGGGACTTGTTAGGGTTTTTCCTGCCCTTGTGTATGATGTGTTACAGAGAATTGGAATTGAGGAAGCAAGCAGGTGAAGGTCTGATTCCTTAGGGATCATCTTCTCCAGGGTACTGTGACACCTAGTGACAGCATTTCCAATGTTAACAGGTTGGATTCTCACTTTCCAGTTGCTCTTTTGCTCTCTGTTAGGCAAATGTTACTTATCAGCCTGACCTCAAATCACTGAGAATCTTTTCATGGGCTTAGAGATGACCACAAATAATGAGAAATTTCATGGTGGCTTTTAAATTATGACTTGGCCATTCATATCCCCTCGGTGTAGCTCTCTGCCTTTCCTTGGAAAGTTGAGGATTGCCTTACACGAGGGTTTCTGTTACACTGTCTGGGTGTCTCCTTGGGTTGTGTGAGTAATCCTTATCCAGGTGAGTTTTATCACTTACATGAGCACGGTGCAAAAGCATCAGTGTCCTGTGGTGCAGTGGAATCTGCTGTGAAAAAGCTGTTAATTTGTCTCTTGGCTTTAGATCTCAGCAGAAGTTAGTTTGTATACTGAAGTGGTAATAAGTTTGATTGTAACTTCTCTCTGATATTTCTAGTTAGACTTCAGCACCTGTGAGGCTTAAGGAGACATTGAGGAAAACTGTGATTGGAAGTGTAGAATAATGAAAAATATTCTGTCAGAATAACTTCTAAGTAACTGTAGTTAGTAGTTATGCAATGCCATTGGCTGCTTACATCAGGACCTGAAACAGCTTTTTCCTTTTGGGCAAGGAGAATCAAACTGCCCCTAGGTCTTCTCAAATATTATGTTTTAACAGATACCATGTATGATACATCAACCATTTTCCATATGTATTTTAGAACATCTCCTTGGAATATCTGAAGTCCATATGGCTATGTATGATGAAGATATCTTGAAAAATCCCTTTTATTTGGCCATTCAGAAGCGACGTCCTGATCTGTGCAGCAAAGTTGCAGAGCTCCATGGTGTTGTAAGTAGGAAGAAGTATATTTAAAAGTTGCTTGGTGAATAGTAGCTATTTGAATTTAAATCACACTACTTACTAATATGGACCTCGTGATATATTGCAAGGTAGCAAAGAGTTATGGTGGTTGTTGTTTCTAAACTCTGCAGGGAACTTATTTTCTCTTCTATGAACTGAAGTTACATAATCTCTCAAGTTTATAACTTAAATGGGATTGATTTTTTGAAATGCCTGGTGGACAAGCAGTTACTTATTTAACAGTGTTTTACATAGCAAAGTAAAGCTATTAAACTGACCTGGAATAAAAGCTCCAGTCCTTGATATTTACTAATCTGAGTATTTTGCAATTAATTTTCATTCACAATTAAGTGTGTAGAGACTCCCTTAAACATGGAGGTTATTGTCATCTGATGATAAAATTGATTTCTCTCTAATTAAGAGTTTGTCCCAAATTGCCAATATGTTGGTCTAAACAAAAGATGTTTATCTTGGGTCTTTTTCTTTCTGATGGATTTTCATTTGAGTTTTAAAATATACTTCACTTATTTATTAGCTGCTTAATTTTAAGTGATTTGTTGTCATTTAAAGCCATTTGTGACTGGTTCTAAGTAATAAAAGATTTAATTTACTTCCCTTAGCACTGTTTGCTTCAGTTGTCTCTGTCAGCCTTTTTCAGATAAGTTGCTAAGTGAAATTTGAGTTAATTATCAGACTGTGTGTCTAGTGATAATCTTTCCTTTTTATTTAAATAAAAGCACCTGTAGTTTCTATATGTTTACTGTAAATATTTATAAGCCTGATTTAATTGCTTGCCTCTTAAAGACAAAAGCTATTGATAGATAGCTGACAATACATGGCATTTCTCTCTTAAGTGTGTTTTAACCTTTTTCAGGTCCTAGTTCCATGCAAAGGAAGCCTTTCAAACAACAGTCTTTCTACCTGCCAGTTTGAATCTTATGTTCTGAAGCCACTGGAAGAAAGTTTTCAAACCTTAAATGGAAAGGTATTTCTCTTTGATACCTGAATGTAGTTTGGGGACACTTCAGTAATTGCTTCACTGCTGCTGCTGACTGATTATGTGAACTAATACTTACAGAACAAGCAGGGCTGACACTGCATAGGCTCCCAGGTTTTTAATTTGTAATTTTGCAGTACATTCTGAGAACTTGGGCATACAGCTTGCACTAGAGAGAGTTTGCAGGCTGCCATCTGGATCTTCCCGTTCCAGATGTCCTCACTGGAGTTGCTGGGAAAAGGGAGACAAGTGTGAGAAATACAGGCAAGGTGTGTGATGTTTTTCTTAGGCTGGGCTGAAGTCCTGATCTTAAGTTGCTGGGTTTTTTAAATTTCCTTTTTACTAGAAGTGTTCTAAAATCTGCAGACAAGACTTTGGTGATTGAAAAGTCCTCTAGCAGGAGACTGGTAAAAGAAGTGGCTGTGAGCAAGGTTCAGCCAGCCATTGTATAATGAAGGAGCCTTTGTTTCAGTGTCAACACAGCATGCAAATGTGAAATTTCTCTAATTTGGAACTTTCTCACCTTACAAGTTCCTCTTCTCCCCCTTGGAAATGTAGCTATGTGGGATACAGAAGCCAAAGAGTAACTTTTTTTCCTGTCAGAGTATGGCACTTAATCTGCTCTTTGTTTGGTTTCAGGAGATCTTCATACAGGGAAACCTCATCATTCTAGGAGCTGGTTTTAACTGCACTCTCTCAGTACCTGTTCTCTTTGAGGAAACCTTTTACAATGAGAAAGAGGAAAGCTTTAGTATATTGTGCATAGCTCATCCGTTGGAAAAAACAGAAAGCTCAAGTATGTATTGGTGTCAGTTTGGTGGCTGCCTTTGCACAGTGAGCAAATCAGTGTTTGATGTGCTTAATAAATGTGTTCATTCTGGAAAGTGCTGGCTCGGTGAAAAGCCCATGGCATTTATGAGCTTGCTGGGCCAGATGTTGGTGTGCTGCTGCAGAGAAATATCAAGTTGCTTCCAGCAGAACTAGTGCTGAGATTGGGGCATAAATCCTGTAGAATTAAGAATCATCTGTGGAATACTTAACCCAGCATGATTTTTCTTAGCCATGCTTAATTTAGTGCTGACTGCTTTAAAAAGGGATTTAAACCTATAAGTCGCCATGTGTGTCTTGAGATGCAAGGTGGATGCACAAAATAGTGGAGAGGTGAATTCTTTTGTGATCACTTTGTAGGGGGATAGAGGTGGCCACAACCTCCTGGTGGTGGCCCAGCTTATGAAGTTGAATGTTTTAATTTTTGTCCTGCATTGAAAGTGCTCCTAAAGCTGTAACACTATTTTCAAGACTGCTGTCAATACTGTAAATGTTAACAGCATGTCCTTGTGAACTTGTATAACAATCTGTGTTTACTAATTAAGAAGAGTAGAAGCTCCTTAAGAAGCTTAGAAGCTTCAGCTTTTTCTGAAATAAAAACATCAGTCTTCCTCAATAAATAAGAATATTTGAAACAACTGAATGCAAAGAGAATTAGTACTAGAGTAGTGTGAAAGTAGTACTGTGAGTGAAATATGGAAGGCTTTCTGAAAAAAACCCAAACAATCTAGCTGCCATTCATATAGACTTAAATTCCCTAAGTGTTAATATATATCTCAAAAATTATTCTTGTGATATCCCTTATAGCCATTACTTAATAATGTCATATTTCAGTCTTTCAGAAGTAAAGGGGTTTCTAATTTCAGAAGTAATTTGAAAAGAATGATTTAAGCCTCTTATTAGCTGGCTGCCTTTGACTGCAGATGAAAGATTTGTCTAGAAACATTCTTTGGAAGAACAGCATGAATTTTAAGTGAGGGATTCAGTTGTCTTACTCAGAATAAAAGTGGATTTGCTTTAATGTTGCTTCATGTAACTTGGCTCTCCCATTGAGAGAAAGCATGTCTAAATAAAGAATAGCTTATGTAAAAGTCCAAGATAGGATTGTTGCAGCTCACTTAAAGCACCCTGACTTCCTGCATGGGCACTCTGTCAACACTGTAATGTGCTTTTCTTCTGCTTTCAAGCTTGACTTACACAACTCATAAGCTGAGTGCATGTGGTAATAAATTATCCTAGTGTAAAAACAAGTGGAATCTATTTTAGCTATCCCAAATAAATACTTGACATGAAAAGCAGGGGAGCTCAAATGTGACACATTAAGTTCCTTTCATTAAAGGCAATAGCTCTCATTAAAGGTGCAGTGAGCTGAAATCATGTTTCAGTGCACACAAGCTGGCTGTATATGTAGGGATAAAATGTATTTTACCATGCATACATATTAAGCTCATGTGTTAATTTTTTGCTTTTATTTTAGGTGAATCTACAGCTTCATCAAACTCGTATTCTCTTAAGAACATTGAAGATGTTAGAGAGTTCTTGGGGAGGCACTGTGAGAGATTTGATAAATACATAGGATCTTTCTATAGAACGTTTAAAGAACATGAAAGGAAGAGCCTCCGCCACTACATAGTCAGTACCTTCCTTCCTGATGCCTAATTTGCTAGATATAATTTGCTTTACTGCTGCTGTTTTCTTTGCCTTATTGAGCTTTTCTGCATCAGAGTAGCCTAGAGTTGGCAAAGGGCAGGAGGGAGAAGTGGTAATTCGCATTTAAGAATTTCACTATCTGATCTGTTTAATAAATGCAATTATTATTGCTGAAGCTCTTACTATACTGTACACTTTCGAGACAGGGAAGACTTACTGTACTTATTTAGGCTTTGTTCCTTCAAGTCCCATTAACCTGAATCTGATGGCTTTTATCTTTGCTCTCTCTTAGGATTCTGTCAATGCACTTTATACCAAATGTCTGCAGCATCTTTTGAGAGATTCGCACTTGGTAAAGACTTACTCCCCTAAATACATAGTACAGTGCTACTTAAGCAATAAATTGTCTGACTTTCTCTTGCTGTTTATGGCTTTGCTTTTCTAGAAGATGCTTGCAAAGCAAGAAGAGCAGATGAATCTGATCAAACAAGCAGTTGAAGTAAGCATTTGAAATGAAGGAAAATAATGAGCAATCTGTTTTTAATTCTCTTTTTCATGCCTAAAATACTGGGGTTTTTTTCTACAGATGTATATCCATCATGCTATTTATGATCTAGTCTTCAAGTATGTGGGGACGATTGAGGCAAGTGAGGTAAGTTTCTTTGATTGCTACATACTAGTGGTGTTCATCTAAGGCCTTTGGAAAACCTGTTGCCTTTCTATTGATTAGGATGCTGATTTTAATAAAATCACGAGGAGCCTTCAAGACCTGCAGCAAAAGGACATTGGAGTGAAGCCTGAGTTCAGGTGAGAGAGATGACTGTGGACTTTTTGAAGAGTCACCGAGATCCTGTCTTAAATAGGATCATGCCAGCCAAAAAGTGTCTTCCTTCAGACACTAAAAGTTTTTTTATGCTCTCATTTAAAGTGTAGAATCAAAGCTTTGCAAGTGTCATATGAGGATAATCTTTGCAGTGATGGTTGTTTTCTTTACTTTCATGTTTTTAAGCCATCTACAGGATACAGAAATAGAGGTGCACTTGGAGCAAAAGGGGGAATATTATGGAACCATTCTTCTGTTCAGCTCTGAATAAGTTAAAACTTGGGCATTGGCCATCCTGCAGAGGAACTCTGTATGCTAATCATTCCTTTCTAATTATTTTTTAGTTTTAATATACCACGTGCAAAGCGAGAACTGGGTCAGTTGAATAAATGCACTTCCCCTCAACAGAAGCTACTTTGTCTGCGTAAAGTTGTACAAATTATTATGCAGTCTCCAAACCAAAGAGGTCAGTAATTAGTCAATTCATAATTTTAAATTTAACCAGCGTGCACAAAGCACTTGAACAACTATTTGGATAGCACTTGGGGATCAAACCCAGTTGAGCTGGAGTCTCAAAGGTCTCTGAACAGAGCAAAAGGGAAGCGAGGTAGATGTGTCAGCGCTGGTTCCTGTGGGCTGAGGTGGGGTACTGGTTTAGCTTGTGTATATTGTAGCGTGGGCATGTGGGAAGCTCACATCTGCCAGGATGCTGAGGGTGATCCATTTTAAACACTAGAGATTGCTGATTGTTTTTGTGTATTTGTCCATGCTCCCCTTGGCAGCTTGAAATTGATACTCTTGAGATGCATCTCCTGTAAAATGCATTGTTGGGTGGGGCCAAATGTGCTGCTGGGGGATTACAGAAATGATTCTGTGATATGGAAGCACAGTCCTCTTAACCTGACATTTACTTTATCTGGCTTGAAAAGAGGGGATACTTCTACAAAGCAAATGGAGTAGCACAGCAAACTTAGGCTTTCCCTGCTTCATCTCTCCTTTTCTCTAGAAAGAATCCTGGGTTATGGAAAAATGTACCAACTCTGAGCATAGTCTTTGCCCTCAAGAATTTCAGAAGTCTTAAGCTAATGCTCTGGCCCTTGCTGTGTGGGAAGGGAGGGATACTAGTCAAATATTGCAGTGTGTACTGCACAAACTGCATCTGTGTGTTGGCTCCTGGCAGACAATTTCAGTGAGAGACTGAGAACATTTGGAGGCCTGCCCTGGGCTCTCTATGCATTCTGTACTAGCAGAGCTGGCCCTAGACTTAAGAGGCAGATTTCTAGAGTTATTGCTCTTGATTTGAGCCGTGACTAATACCCAATGTAAATTCTTTTTTTAGTTAACATGGAAACCATGTGTGCAGATGATCTTCTCTCTGTTTTGCTGTATTTGCTTGTAAAAACAGAAATCCCAAACTGGTACGTAACTGTTTTGGCTCTACAGAACTCCTTCCTACCATCTTGTTTAGTGCTACTGTAGGGACAAAGGCTACTGAACATACACTAATAACTTATTGAAAGTGTAAGAGGTTCTGTTAAAATGCAGAACATGTTTTATAGGAAAAATAGCAAAAACGTGTTATACGTGTAACTAAATTAAGGCTCTGTCAGGAATGTGCCTTTGTTTTGATTCTCAGGCTAGAAAAAAGTTGTAGTGGGAGGCCATCTCTCAAGCAAATCTGCATGCCAATACAGCCTTCGCAGAGTGGTTCTCTCTCATCTGTGTTGGGAGCTGTGGCATCTTTATTTTATTTTACATTTCAGGATTTGGTGCATTTTTTGCAGAGAAACTAGATGGGAATGTTTAATTACTTCCTGCTAGCCTGCATCATTGTGTCTCCTCATTTTCAGTAAAAGTCTGTCTAAACCTTCCAGCTGTACCTGATTCTCAGTGCTGTTGTATCCTGGATCTCTGAGATCAAGCATTTGGCCTTCAACTTGTAGATGTCACTGTGGTGCTTGAAACATTGCCTCACTCACTTCAAAGATAATCATCTCCAACTATTGTCCTTATCTTATCCTTCTTATTCCTTCTATCCACTTAATAACTCTTCATGGAGTATTTAAGAGATAAATGGAGTTCTGACCCCTCTACAAGCTCAGAACAGCCACATTGCTGGCTAAACAAGCTTCTTAGAAGTTTTTCCCCAAGAAGGGGAAGAAGCCTTTCCTCACGCCTATTGTCTACTTGGATGGCCTAAGATGAGCTGCAATATGCCATGCTAGTGTCTTAGTTTTAGTGGTTCAGGGCTTTCACTTTTTTTGTTTCTTTGTTTCAGGATGGCCAACTTGAGTTACATAAAGAACTTCAGGCTTTGCAGTTCAGTGAAGGATGAGTTGGGATACTGCCTGACCTCGATTGAGGCTGCAATAGAATACATACGGCAAGGCAACCTCTCTGACAGATCAACAGTAAGCTACTCCTCAAGTCTGTCAGATGCCTGTTTGATAACCTGTAGTTCTGTGTATGCTGTGGGTGTAAATCCAGCCAGAGGATACAAATAACTAACATAAGAATTCCCTTCTTTTACTTAAAAATGAGTAGAGGTAACTACCTGAGCAAATGCTAAATTTACTTAAATTATTATAATGAAGTCCTAACTGTGTCCCAATATTTGTTCATTGTATACCTCTTGAGGAAGTACTTAAATGTCAAGTCTGCCTCTTCTTATGGTTAGAGGAAACATGACAGCACTGTTTTCTACAGATGAATCTCCAGTATGTTTATCTCCTGTTTGTACTCTTCCATGATTTTGAAAGCAGTGCAGTAATTGGCAGCAGGCATAGCTACATTTTTGTGTCATTTAAAAAAGCTTAGCTGTGCTAGCAGAATGGAGATAACAGTGTAATTTAGAATTATTCAGTAAATCTTCCTACTGGAAGAATTCCCTGTGTTTGCGGTGTGGGTTACAATGCTGTTGAGTTGATGACTTAGGGGGGTGCAGGGCTGTGATATGGTGCTGTTTGAAGGTCAAATTTGGCTCTTGGTATCTCTAACCTGGCAAGGGCAGGAAATTTGTGGATGTGTGAGAGATTTCCTGCTGGGCAACTAAACCTGCTGTTAATCTGGTCGCATCCCTGCAGGCCAGTCAAGGGTGATGCTGATGTGTCTTTAGAAGCTTCTATAATTTTAGAATTTTGTAGATTATTTAGTCCAGGAATCCAGTCTTAACACTCCTCTAAAATTTTCTACTGTTGTAAAACTAGGTTTTCCTGAGCTGATGTGGAAATCAAAAGGAGTGAACTTGGAACCAGAGTGAATTCAGTGTGTCTCAGTCTGCCTAACTGCAAAGCACTGGAATCTAACTGCAGGGGCCAGAATAATGGTTCAGTGTGAAGGGCTTGGGATGGGACAGCCTGGGGCACAGTCTTAAGAAGCACTTAATGTAACATTTTGGCCCCTTGCTTTTTTTGGTTATGTTCTTTTCTGGAATTTTTTCCATGAACTTGTTGTGCAAGTTTGTTTTGTACATTGAAAAACAACCAACACTGACACTCTTTCATATTATGCAAAGAGTGGTATTTTTTGACTGTAATTAATGATATTCAAAAAAATAAAAAATTAGTTTAAAAGAAACAACCTGTTATGATTTTGCTTCCTGCAGTCACTTGGCTGTCATTCACAATCAATATTCAAAGAGCAAAGCTGGAGCTCTGAAAGAAAACTGAAACTGAAGTAGAATTGTCTTCTACAACAATGCCAGCAAGCAAACATAGAATATACTGCTCTTAAATTTCTAGAATAAAGATTGTTTCCTGTTAAATGCCTCATCCTATCCCTCTTGGTGTAGCTAAGGATAGCAGCTTTTATACTGAGATTGCACTTAAGTGTTGTAATTTAAGTGCCACTTCCATTAAGTACTGTATTTCTTTGGGAGGCACCTGTCTTAAAAGATAAACTGTGTATTTGAGAAGTCTAAATGAGGACTTCAGAGTCTGTGCCATGAGAAGAGCAAGCCATAAGTGTTTCTGCCCGTACTTCAGCTGGATTAGCTTCAGACCTAGAGAACTTTATCACTTCAGGGTGAATGTGCAACACAAAGTCCTCTTGCATTGCCTTTCCTTGGAGTCAGCCTGGTTGGGAGGCAGCAGAACCCTGAGGATGAAGTGAGGGACAGCTTGTCCTCGACACAGCTGGGAAGGAAAGAGCCTGACCACCCTTTCCTCCAGGGTGGGAGAAGGTGGCACACAATGACAAGAGAGACTATGAGGCAGAAATGGAAAAAGAAGGATGAGGAGGTGGACGAGCATTGCTCTCCCTTCATAAAGTTACCAGCTGATATTTTTCCTTTAATCCTTGGTAAAGGAGATGAACTTTGAAGCAGCAGCAGCTGTCATCTTGCTGCCCTATGATTTCCTTCTCCAGATGGTGCTGGAAGGGGGTGTGGGATTGAAGTGAGCAGGAGCATTGCTGTGCCCTGAGGCTTCATAACAGCCCCTTTTGTGGTTATGCTTAATTTTATGGCTGGCTTCAGATGGAGCTGCTGGCAGCTGAGTGATGCTGCTGCCCAATCCCTAATGAAACTTACTCCAGAAAGAAACTCAGCAGGGGACTAATGTACCCTGTGGGATAATGGGCATGTTCTCACCCTCGTGTCAGTAAGTGAATTACACTCAGGATGATCTTGCCAAATCCCTTCACCTAAGGTCATGCAAGTCTTTGTGAGACACCTTGGTTGTGGGGAAGAGAGGAGCCAGTAAAGCATGAGAGAGTCAGTTTTGTTTTCTGAGTTGTCAACATTATTCAACTTGAATTCCTGTGAAGTATTGGATAATAAGTAATTAATAAGTATTAAGTAATACTTATTAATAAGTAATGGATACTAGCTCATTCCTATGCACAGCTAATGTGTAATAAGACTCTGTAGTTCAGAGGGTTCAGGTGAGGTATAAAAAAATAGGGAGTCAGAGCCAGCCATGGGAATAGGCAGTATTTTGTTTCATGTATGGGAAGTGCTTGAGATGGGGAAATTATTCCCATTCCCCTTCCTCATCAAACTCTTTATTAGCCTTAGTTTATGTTCAAGAGTTCCTCTCCTGGCTTCTGCCACGTGTATTTCCTCCAAGTCATCAGTTGTAATCTGTGAGAATGACTTGGAGTAGATCAGTACACAGGTACACTCTCATAGGTACAAATACTTCCTTTTTCTACACATTGTACTATTAAAAGTCATTTGTGTTTGGGTGTGTATTTGCTAGACAACACAGACTTAAAATACCTGAAAATCTCACTCAAAGCCATCTCTTTTAAAAAAGAAATACAAATTCTTGGGGTGTAAGTAAAGCTGGTACAAGTGAGTTCTGACTTTGAAGGCCCAAACTTGCTTAATCCTTCAGTGATTATGCGATTCTCTTGTTGTTCCATATTTCACCATTGAAGAGATGTGGTTTCACTTGGGCTCTTTTATTCTGATTTATGTCATAAATATATAATGCCACTACATTAGGGTTAGGGTTGCTGTCTCATAGACTCTCTTAAAGTAATGATTGCACTTGGAGAATGCCTCTCTTGAAGACACACTGGAAGAAACAGTACTAAAACTACAGTAGTTCTTGCTAATGGTTACTTAAATTCTCCACAGTGAAGGCACAAAGCTGTCTTTGAGCATCCACACTAGAAATTTTGATTAGATATTAGGAATTTGTACCACCAGTTAAATTTTTGATCAAATATTTCTCAGGGAGGTTATTCCTGTTCATAGTGAAAGCTCTATCCCAGGAGACTAGTGTTATATGCCTTTGTAGGTCTGAGAAGATATGCTTGGGTATCCTTAGCTAAAGTACTGAGATTTGAAAAGATTAGTGAATATTTATCACCTTCATGTATCTAAATACAAATAACTTTCTGTGAAGTACAGAGTAAAACTTGCATCTTCAGACCTCACAAACATGTTTTTAATTACTTTATTTGCTGAACTCTTAAGGGGTTTTTTTGGATGGCTTTATGAGAGGCATCTGTGTTAATTTTGAAACATGAATAGTCTAATTTCTAGAAAGTCTGATCAACTGATATTGTTTATTTGCAGTTTATATGAGGCTCAAATTTCATGCTGACTTACTAATGTAAGAGTGGGGCCAGAAGGATTTTATTCATTTATATCTGGTCTTGACAAACTTTAATTGCAAAAACCATAGCCCAGATCCTAAATGGTCGAAGTTTGCCTGATACGTGGGTGTGTGTCTTAAATGCAGCAAAGTGGTTTTCTGTTTTATGGAGGCTGGACTATTTCCATTCCAAGAGAGCCATTATCCTACAGCAGCACCACTGCCAGCCACAAACAGCTGCGAATCAAAACCAACCACGTGCAAAAGTTTCCATCTGCACTCTTAGAAAGTGTTTTCCTTAGGTTGTTGTTTTATTTCATGGGAGGGTCACTGCTGCCATCTCAAAATCTAACTCCACTTAATAATTTTCACCTGGTTTTGGAGGCATTTATATTTTTTAATACATCCTGAAGTGTATCTTGAGCTGTCTCAAAGAATAACTGCTGATGCAAGGGTTGCAGCTGTATCTGCTTAGCTCAAAACGAGGAGGAAATAGTACACAGATGGGTCTGCTGCAAAGCAATGCTTTGCCCCTTGCAATCTTTTATTTTTCAGCCAACAACAGAGTTCAGAATTCTTTGAGACAGAGTTGTATCTGGGTCATCTTTTTTAGTAGTTATCAGTAGACATGTTTTATATGAATTTGTCTTAATTTCTGCTCTTGAGAAAATTGTGCTGTAACCCTTACAGTTCATGCTGTCTTTGATATGTGTTTTTTTAGTTTTGCTGTGTTCTTATTAGATGGTACAGCCATAATTTCATTAATGTCAATTCACAGTGACTTCCAGTGAAGGAATGTTCTGGTGACCATCTACTTTTTATTCCTATGGGTGTCCAGTCTTTTATGTCTCAAAATCTTAAAAGTGAAACTGATTCAGGTGTCACATGTGTCTGAAAATTCATATGTAGTAAATGAGCATTTAATATTTTTAAAAGTTAATTCCACTGTTGAGGTTCTGCACTTGTGTCTTTAAATTATTGTGCAGATAATCAATCTATCTATTTTATTTTCAGGAATCTGAGAGTCTGTGTGACAAACTGCTCTTAAGACAAAGGATGAACTTGTTGTCCCAGATGTCTGCTGCACCAATAGACTGCTTGTTTAAGGTTAATAACTTTAATGGCAGAATATGTATGTATTTGCATATTTGATGTTTATATCCCTCCCTTTCTGCAATTTTCTGGAATGTAATGAAGGATTAATTACGTTAGTACTGTGAAATGTGTTTTAGTGTATGTTAAAAGTGTCTTTTGAATTGAGTACATTTCTGTTGCCAAAGCCTAACTAACATAATGTAATCTTACTGATTTCAATATGTTATGTGAAATAAAAAAGTAAATGAGGATGAAATGCTGCTGCTGATACTGTGTGGCCCATTTAATGCACAGATGTGATACTGATACTGCTTGTGTCTCACAGCTTTTACTGCTTGGAATTGGAAGAGTTTTCTGAAATAATTTAAATGTAGTCACCTGACAGCTACTTCATAGTATCTGCTAATCTCATACTGTCATTCTAAAAGAATTTTGCCTATACAAGGACACAAAGCAGAGCTTCTAATTATATGTGTTCACAGCTTATGGCTGGAGACTTAGTAATTTTATAGACATGTTTTTGCACAGAGGGAGCTCAATTTCATGATTGAGTCTAAAGAGGACAATAGGAATTGTTTAAATTTTTTTATAGAAAGTGAAGTAAGCCAAGAACAGTTTCTTTTTAATACTGAATGCCTATTAGGGGGTTTTGTGCTTTGACATTGTTCATTTCTGCTTTCTAATGCTCGAAGACGTCTTTCATAATCGGTTCCTTTCATTTTGTGCTCCAGTAAATTACTCTTGGCTTTTTTTTCCATAAAAGGAGGCCTTTTATATTGGTTTCTCATTCTCTCTTCTCTTGTTTTTTTGTTGGTTTTTTTTTTTTGTAGCATATTGCTTCAGGTGATCAGGAGGAAGTGGAGCGGCTGCTAAGTCAAGGTGACAGTGATAAGGACACTGTACAGAAAATGTGTCACCCGCTGTGTTACTGTGACAAATGCGAGAAGCTGGTTTCTGGGTGAGCACTCTTCACCCCACAGATGCATAGGAAGCTATGTAGCCTTTATCTGAGATTTGCTTCAGAAAGGATGTGGCTTTTGGTTATAGAGAAATTTTGTAGCACTTCGGGATGTAGAAGAGAGCATGTGTGAGGGGCGGAGGGGGGGGGTTTGAAAAAACAGAAGAAATATTGGGAGCATACAGA
>VWZN01013132.1:631047-645708 GCA_013396955.1 Regulus satrapa | reverse complement strand
ATCCTTTGGAACCCACCCATTGTGTGATGGAGCCTGTGTGTCCTTTGGTAAACGTGGTGTTTCTTCTCTTGAATCCAACTTACACATCTGGGACTATCCCACTTCTCTTAACAAAATGTAAAGTTCTGTATGGAATAATTTATCAATGTAAAAGGATAAAAAGTTCCAAAATCACTTTTTTGTCATCCTTGGCAGCTTTTCCCTTTCTCTCCTCCTTCTTACCACCATCTGGATAATTAAGCTGCTTTCAAACCATTGTGTTTTAAAGGAAACTGAATGACCCTTCCATTATCACCCCCCTTTCCCGAGATGACCGGGGATATACTCCGCTGCATATTGCTGCTATTTGTGGTGAGTGGCCTTGCTGCTCTTCACTGGTGTTTCCTACTCCTTTTGCTTTTGTATCTTTATGCCAGCCTGTTTTCCACCTTTCTATTACAGTTAGAATTGTGTATTAAGTTGGTTTTTTTTTTTTGCTTCTTTCAAAAACTGAGCTTTTGAAACTTTGCTGTCTCTATCTGAGCACAGACTGAAATTATATATTCTTTTAAGCTCAGTTTCTTACAGCTGAGTTATTCTTTGTTTGCTGTTTACTTTTGCCATAGTGATTACCACAGTGGTGCTTTCTTCAGCTTTAAAAAAAGTAAAAATGTGTTCTCAGAGCACAGTCTTATTCTAAAGGACTGGCAGATTGAGAAATTTATTTTCTCTTTCCTGCACCTAGGCATGCACTGTAGATCTGTAACACCTGTATTGTAATGTCCGTTATGTAATTGATCTTCCTTGTATTAGAAACAATATTATTTTCTTAGTGGGTGGTTTCTTATTTATAATTTCCTTTTTTGTTATTATATTGAGTCCAAATATTTTCTTTTGTTGCTCGCAGGATACAAATATAGCTAGCTTTTATAGCTGGAGGTTCTTTGTGGGGCTTTGACCTTGAATAATCTGCCGCAAAAAAATTCAAACACCAAGGCAGTGCCTATGCAGTATATGGAAACAAAGTGTGCAGAAATGCAGGGTATCTTGGTTTATGGTTACTGTTTGAATTTGAAAGTAGCAGTGTTCTTGTGCAGAGTTTACTCCTTTCTTTGAATGCTTGTTTTCCAAGGTCAAACTTCATTAGTGGATTTACTCGTAGCCAAAGGAGCCATTGTCAATGCCACAGATTACCACGGTTCAACTCCCCTTCACCTCGCCTGTCAGAAGGGATATCAAAACGTTACAGTAAGCACAACACCTCACCTAAATAATAAATACATGGCTCTTTCTAAGCTCTTCTACTGTTACTGGCATTTGGATCTACTGGGGAGCTTTCACCAGAACTGTGGAAGCTGTCAGAATGGAGGATCTTTCATCATAGTAGTTTGCAAGATATTTTTTTTTTCTTTTATTCAAAAGAAAAAATAAATTTTATTCTTTTATTTTTCTTTTATTTTATTTGTACTCAGCCATTGGTAATAACCAGCTGACAGCTCTGCATACCTGATAATTCATCCCCTTTATGAGCACAAATGTCCAATGCATGATACAGATGGAGAGCATCTCTGCTCTTGCTTGAGACAGAACAACCATTGCAGTCATTGGGCTGAGTTAAATGCCTCACGCTGTGTTTAGGGTAGACTGTGTAACTACAGGAATTATTGTCTGCTTGAATTTCATATACCTGAGATTCTTCAATTAGCATCGTTGAAATTAAGCTTCACTTGCAGAGGCTCTTGAAATGCGAGGTAGATGATGTAGTGAATATATTGCAGTGTTTGCTGCAGTAGAGAGTTCATTTTTTTCAGTTAAAATTCTGAATATGTAAGAAGAGACTTTTTGATTCTCATGGTAGGGCACAAACAGTACAGTAGTGCCAAGAGTGCCGTGTCTGAAACAGGAGGCAGAGCTAGTGTCTCATGAAGTGCTTCATCATGCCAGAACCCTAAAGGAATCTGCAGAGCAATAAATGTTGGTGCATTAATTTTTTAGTTACTTAAATGTCTACTTTTCTTTTTCTTTCAAGCTGCTCTTATTGCACTACAAGGCAAGTACTGATGTTCAGGACAATAATGGAAATACTCCACTTCATTTAGCCTGCACTTACGGTCATGAGGATGTAAGTAATTGTTTTGTAACAAACCAAATGGGCATTCTAATGGAATGAAATTAAACTGATGCAAATTAGCACTAAACTTACATATTTTAAAAAGTAAATAAAAATATTTGAAGGCTAAATTGTTTAATGCTCTAAATGAGGACTTTATTTGGTAGTTCGTAGCAATTTTTAATGTGAGTTCACATTATAAAGATAGCAGTGCTTTGCAAATGCAGTTATTTAACTCTTTATTTAATGACACTGAACCACTAAAGCCTGCTCTTTAGATAATGGCTTACATGAGCAGCAATAAAAACAAACCTTTTAGGATCGTGCCTGTTGTCTGAACCGAGACACAAGGCTATAATTTATTGATAGCTTTCCTTTTCTTCCCAGTGTGTCAAGGCTCTGGTGTACTACGACGTGCATTCCTGCAGGCTGGACATTGGCAATGAGAAGGGAGACACTCCCCTGCACATCGCCGCTCGCTGGGGCTATCAGGGCATCATAGAAACACTCCTGCAAAATGGGGCAAACCCAGAGATCCAGAACCGCATGAAGGAGACTTCCCTACAGTGTGCATTAAATTCCAAGGTATCCCCTTCATCTTCCAGCCTCGTTTCTTTCCAGTGCAGCACCGCAGAGGTGTAGATGTTCACAGCTAAGAGGGTTTCACTGTTAAGGAGAAAGGTGGATTTCACTCTGAGGAAGAAAGGTCCCATTTTAACTCCAGCAGCAGGAATACACTCTGTGGGGACACAACAGGAATTTGTAAATCTGCTCAGTCATAATCTGTTACTAATTATTAGATTGCCAGCTAATTTGTGTTTCAGTCAGTAGCTTTTTATACATAGGTTCTCTTTAATACTTTTCTGCAGATTTTGTCGTTGATGGAATTAAACTACGTGACGTTTGAAAGAGGACAGAGTGCTTCTGAGGTAACAGCCCGTGCGAGCTGCTAAACTGTTTCTTGCCTATGCTTAACCTTCTTCATTTGATATTTCACCTTTTCTGGTTGGTTGTTTGTGTGACTGGTCTTTATATGTTTTTTTCCAACTGTAAGTCACCGCTTAGGTCTCCTCAGCACTCAACAGAAACTTTCAGCAGAGGATCATCTGTCTCAAGCCTGTCATCAGCATCAACTGATATAAGACAAGAGGAAGCAAAAAACAATTATAAAGAGGTAAGACTGAGGTTTTAACAGTAAGCAAAGTGAAGGAAGCTAGAAGAGTGGTTATTTGCCACAGTGTTTGAAACAGCTTCTTCAGGAATAGCCTTCTGTCTGGTTTGGAAGATAACTGCTGTCCTCAGGGGCTTGTCATCTCAGTACCTGAGCACTTACTTTTGTATGGTCTCAACTGCTCTGTTGTTTATTTCTGGGGAAAATCGACACCATCACTGAACTAGTTGTTCATGTTTTTTGGCGTTAACTATCTGATTTGAGAATCTGTTGAGGTTTACCAAAGTACAGTGGCAGTCAGTGCCCCAAGGACCTGGCTGTCTCATCCAGGAATTAAGTGCCACTGGTAGCTTACAAAAATCTGTCAGGGAAAAGAGACTAGTACAGGCACTCTGGCAAAAAACCAGACTGGAATGTTAAAACATGCTTTCAAAATAGGCATGGGAATCAATTTTGTAACAAGGGAGGAAGTGCAGACTATATATTGAATACCTTGCATGTATGTGTTTGCAGATTTTGCTCTGTCCACACCAGATGGCATCCTCTGAAGTTTTTCCTGTGGGATCTCAGATCCACACTTTGTTACCCCATTTCAACACTGTCATACCACCACTATTCTGATGCTTCTTTTTCCTAGCTTGCCTATTTATTTTGTTTTTCTAGACTGACCTCCTAAGTATGTTTGTTTCTCTCAGTATCACCACTACATACAAATTCTTGGTTTTCCTGCTATTAGAAGGTTCTTCTCCTGCCAGAAATTTCAGTTTTCTAAAAATATTGAAGAAACACAACAATGCAAGTTTTAACTGGACAATATGATTTCACACTTGAGTTGCTCTATGAGATCCTCAGTGTAGGGATGTACGTCCCTGCTTCTATAGAGTCAAGGGACTCTAAATAAGTTCTCCTCGTAGATTGAGGATTTATTTTTCTTTGAACTAACAAATTTATCACAGCCAAGTGCTAAGACTGTACTTCAAACCAGGGAACAAGATTACAAACTGCTTACACCTGAGGTCCTTGAGGTTAATGACCTTCTCTGTAATCCAGCTTTAGTTAATTTCTGTTTGCCAAGTTTCACCTGGGCTCCCTGCTCAGAGGCAAGAGCCCGATGCTGAGAGAGCTCCGTGAAGGAAATACCTCTGGAAGTAATGGGAAACTGATATGGTCAGTTTTTCAGATTTCAAGGTTTGCACCTTGGATTAAGGGGATCCAGACCTTTATTAATCAGTACTCAATGAAACTCTTAAATGAACCAGTCACAGTGGCTTGTATACTATTATTTTAAAAAGAGAGAGTGAAAGAGCCAATATTGTAAATTTGAGACTTGCTCTGTTGGAACTAAAATCTCCATGCATAGTTTCTCTTCAGCAGCTGAAAAACTGGCCATGCAGGTGAATTATAGTAGATTCTTCTATTTTTACTTTTTTTTCCTGTTTCTTCTATTTTTACATTTAATGGAAGGTTCTGTTTCATGGAAGAGTGAGAAAACAAACTGGAAAGATGGGGAAATGCATGTAGCAGACATTTTGCCCTAAGTACTCATAATAAATTATCTATAAGCTGCATAACAAACTGCTGGGGCCTCAGGCAGCTTTTGGTACTTTAAGGAAGTTGTTATTTTTGGAAAGAAAGTATCAGACCTTGTGGGTCACTGCTATTACTGTTAGGCATCTTTTATGGCATAAGATGACTTCTGAAAAATCCTTAAGACTTTTACATTCTCCAGTGACATTATTCTGTATGATATGGGGAAATTTAGGGAGGCATAGCCCTCCCTAGTGTATATACTCTATTTTAGCTGGATATGTGGAGAGATTTGGGTTCAGCTCACCCAACTTCTGGAAGACAGTTCTCTTCACTTCAGACATCGATTTCCCCTCCTTAGTCAGTGGAGGGAAATTAGCTGCGGAGGGGAGTTAATCACAGACTTAGCTTGACCTGAGTTGCACTCAGGTGTTATTTGTTGACTGCAGTCTGTTCTGTAGTTCCCAGAGAGGGAGTTTAAATGCCTGGCTGAGATTTAGACACACCTGACTTATAGACGTTCAAAGTTAGGAAAGAAAAAATCAAGGAATCATAGATTCTGCCTGGAGGGACCAGTGTGTGACTTCAAGAACCTTCATCCTGCATTAGAAAGGTAGTAATAAAACCAAACTTAGCAGCATTTCATCAGAAGACATAAAAATTGAGAGATTTAATCTGGCCTCTGTTCTTTCAGCTGTTTGTGTTGTGCTCTTCGTCTAAAACCCTGAAGAAAGAGATCAGAGCAATAAAACACAAACTTCAGTCTCATTCTTCCTTGTTTTTCTTGCCAAACACCACTGTCACATTCAGCAAGGTGTGGTGATTTCCATCTGAAGATTGAAATGTGGCTGAAGCTGTCACTCCATGACACCTTCAACTTGCAAGGTGTTCCTTCCTGTTGAAACAAGTCTGCTTCCATTTCCACAGCAGCATCTTTGGTGGTTCTGGCACAGTGCTGGAATAATTTGCTATAATGCTGGAACAGACTTTCACCAAGCTTGTTAAATGATTCTTGATGCTCTGCAGAGGCAGCTGAATTGTGAGAGGGCTGATGGGCTCTCCCTGCCCTTTTGCTGGCACCTTTCCCATTCCTAGCAGGTTGGATCTCGACTCCTTCATGTGAGAGTAGAGAATTAGAGAAGTGAAGAGACAAGTTAATCTCCTTCTCCTGCTTTCACAAGCAGCCTGAGGGCTCAGGAGAATGGTACCAGTGCTCTGCAGAGCACCTTCCACCTCTTCTTCCCTCACGTGGCTCTTTTCCCCCTGCAGCGCTCGTGAGCAGGCGAGCACCTTCACCCAGCACCAGAGCCCTGGCTTGACCTTAAAGTGGGCTAATGCTGGTCCTTGTCCTGATGCATACCCTTTGATATTAATGTCTGTCCAGATTTTAATGAAGAAAATAAATTTCATACTTACAGTCAAGTTAGATTTGTAAATGTTTGAAACCAGTTATCTGCAGGTGCAAAGGTAACAATTGGAAAGCATCTTTTTCATCTTAAACTGTTGTTTCTCAAATAGCACAATAAAACCTGACATCCTTTGTGTTCCTGGTGGCATAGAGTAGCTCAGCAAGAATCCAAACAATATTAGTGTCTCTTAGGGTAAAAATTTGCCTTGAGCAGGGATTTTTAACACTAGATTCACACAGAAATGCACAGGGCAGCATAATAATATATATCAGCTTACATGGCTTTGTTTATGGGTGGGCCACATATCCTCAATTTAGATAAGTACTGTTGAACTAAGCAAGTCAGAGATCATCAAATGACCACAGGCCTTGTACAGATTTTCCATTTCAAAAAGGAAGAAGGTTTTTCCTTTAAAACTTTATCAATAAATATGAAATGGGCCAGCAGTAATCCTACTACATGAGCTCAGGAGGTTAGCAAAGGACACAGGATTTTCTGTGTTCTGCTTAATACCAATACTAGCAAAGCAAATCAATGATTTTCTTCATACATAGGTGGAAAAACTCCTGAGAGCAGTTGCTGATGGAGATCTGGAAATGGTGAGTGTTAATGTGGCTGCTGAATATTACTGAATTCCATTTTAACTCATTGATATTGAGGAAGTTATTTGTAAATAGTATCAGTGGAGAATGCTTTGGGTAATAATCTTATGTAAAGGTGAAAGTTAGGTCAGCACAGAGAGGCTATTTATGGGGTACACAATAACATGTAGTTTGAATTTCACTTAAAATAGACAGCTGATGGCTATAATAACTCCAGTTTCAGAGGTGATGGTCTGTAATTTGTGGTACCACTTGTCTTGACTATTTTTATTTATCATTGCCTTTATTTCTTAAAAAAACCAAGATCCTTTAAATACCATTTTACTGAAAATTTGAAGATGACACCGGAATCTTCAGGATTTTGGAAATGTGTATAAAGCTGTAGATTTCTTGATTTTCTTGTAGTTCACAGAATAAAACCATAAAGCTGTGTGAGAATGCAAGTTTGCTCTGCTGGGTGCATATTCTGAAAAACCCATTTGGGTTTGGTGTGTACCAGGAGTTACAAATGCCAATGAGGCCTCATGAGTCATCAGAAAATACAAAGCATCACAAAATGCCATGTTAAAAATGTACCATGTTAATACTGTTTATCTTATGTTTTATTCCACTGAGATGATAGAAATAATTTATCAGTTGTTGATTACATCTAGTTTACAGTATGATTTAATATGAGTAATTATTTCCATGCCAGCCCTTCAGTCATTTCAAGAAGCAGTAAGATGTACAGTGGTGATACTTGCCGTCTTCCTGGCCAGTGGTAAATGTGCATGGATTACAGTTAACTTTTCACCCATTTTGTGAAAGTCTGAACTTCAGCAAGAAAATTAAAACTAGTGCTATAACTTGCTGGAAAATTAGTATCTAGCACTGCTCAGTAGATAACCAGCAATGTAAAGCATATATAAATCCAGTCTGTGCATTCAGATGCCAGAATCACCTTATCTTTTGTGCCTTTACTTTCCTCATTACTGACGTTCACATGTGCATAAAAGGAGAATAATCCAACTGGATGGCAAAGGTTACAGATTGCATATCTGTTTAAAAAACACGAGTATTTTAAAACTCTGACCTTGTTCTGACAGCCTGAGGTCTGTCTCTGTAGGAACAGCCACAGCAACCAGGTCATTAGGGCTGCTGTAGATTTTTGCTCTGATGGCCAACTGAGCTTTGCAAGAGGAGGCAATAAAAACATGCTGTGAAACTGGAAGATTTTTTTAAAAATAAATATTTTGATGTGATTGGAGTTGTCTCAGCATAGCTGCTGGATTTGGTGCTCTCCTTGTACCCAGTCTGTCCAGTGGAAAGGATATGTCCAAATCTACCTCAGAAAAATAGCAAATCTCTTGTCTGAAATAAGTGTTGTGGAGCAGCTGAGAGGTTGGAGTGAGAGTGTAGAGACCCAGAGTGCTCAGCTGAGTATTCCAGAGTAACCCAGCAGTGTCAAGCACCTTTCAGGTGACAAGTTCCCTGGCAGATGAGACTGGACAGTCTCCTGAGGTGGCCCAGTGTGTGTCTACTTGAAAGTACAGTGACTATTTTGACAAAAAAAAATACCTTTAAACCAAGAGGAATGGCTACTGCACTGTAATTACAAGTGGATGGGCACAGGAGTAGTGTGTTCAGGTTTTTGGGAGATGCTGGTAGCAACGTGCTGGGAGCTGTGCCCTGGATAATGAGAGCAGCTGTCACAGGAGGAGGAGGAAGTGGATTGTGAGAGTCTTGGCGAGTCTGCAGGGAAAGGGGGAAGTGAAGTGACAGCTCTGCTTATTTTAGACATGTGCAAATGTAGCAAGTAGTAAAGCTTTGCTGAGCTGGCCTTCCATAAACTGGCAGGTTGAGAGGAGATTTCCTTTACTCCAGAGAACAACGTGGAATTTGCAGGGAAAGCAATATTCTGTGAAAAGCATCCCTTTTCAGGCCCAAATATGTTATCATTCAGAATCAGGTATAGGGCCCTTCCTGGCTCTCCTAGGTTTGCTCTCCTGCATGTGTTTAAGTGGATAGGACATGGAGGTGTTGTTTTCCCAGAGCTCAGTGGTGAGGAGCAAAACCTGTGACAAGTGTGAGAGTAAATAGAGTGGGAGGAATGTCTCAGAAATCCCACTGTCCCCATTTCCTTGGACTAGCAGCTCTTGGCTTGGTCCAGTAGTAATGGAGACTTAATACAGTCACTGCTAATTCTAAGATGTTTTTAGTGAAATGGAGATTAATGAATTTCAAAATTAAAATGTACTGCTTAAACAGCCTTTTTTTTTTTTTTTTTTTAATGAAATGTAATGTAAAATGTACTTGCCCCGAGCATCACTGTTTGCAGGTTGCACATGAATGCCCTCAGCCCTAAGACTTCACTGAAGGGCTTCTCTCTCAAAAACGAGGCATTGTACATTGAGGAAAAAGTGAAACTGCCCAGCTCCTGAGAAGTGACAGACCTAAGGAAAGTCAATGCCCCTGCAAAGTTTTGGGTATCAGTTAAATGTTGTCATCCCTGTCATTCCTTGTGGTCTTTAAAGCAAAAGATGAAACAAAAGTCACATGGATATGAGCTGGCACAAATCATCTGAGCTAAAAGGATTTTGAATGTTTGAGAGTGGGTGAACACTGAAGTTGTGATTAGGCAGCAGGAAGTCATTTATAATTTGCTTCATTGCTGTACTTGGAGAACTTCCTAGATGCTTTTTCAACAATAACACTTGATTATTTAATTTGTCCTGTGGGCAACTGATGGCAGGAGGTAGCTGTGTGCTCTCCCTGAGATACTCACAAGTGTATATTTGTCAAATCTGACTTGATATGCAGATCTGTTAGGACATGGAACATTTGGACTCTATAAAGAAGGCCTTGCTTTTTATGCCAGGTCCGTTATCTCTTGGAATGGGTGGAAGAAGACTTGGAAGATGAGGATGATGCAGCCAGTACATCAAAACCAGAACTCTGCCATCCATTATGTCAATGCTCAAAATGTGGGCCAGCACAAAAGGTTGGAATATTTGCTCTGTAAAAAGAATAATTTATATTCTTGGAAGTTTTAGCTCCAGGGAAATAGAATCATATTGCCCAGCACCTCTGTCTCTCTGTCTGAAAAGAAATTAACTGTATGCACCTGATGGTGTGAAATTGTTCTTGTTTTAATCAAACTGTTGAAAATTTTGGATAAAGGAAAGTGTTCATGGACTGGCTTAATGTCTAATGGATTGAGAAAGCTTCACAGTTTGCTTTTAGGATATGTGGAGTGCTGTCAGGGGGGTTTGGACCATTTTAAATAAACCTTCATTTCTAAGCCTCTGGTTCTCCTCAGTTTACACTGCTACTGGCACAGCATATCTGCTTACCTGCTAGTAATCAGTTCAGCAGGGAATACCTGCTAATCCCAGAATCCATCTAATGCTGATAAAGTGGGTTTTTTTAATTGCATGGCATCTTTTCTACAAGCCATATCTAAAGTTCTTCAGAGATTAGATATAATTACAATGACTTTTCAGTTACAAAGATTTCCTTCCCCCTAACTTACCACTCTGTAGAATAGAATGAGACTTCACAATACACTCCTTTTGTGGTGTTTTTGGTTTGTTGGTTTTTGTGGGGTTTTTTTTGTGTATGTGTTTTTGTTTGGGTTTTTTTTTGTTGTTGTTGTTGTTTTAAATAAGGAACAATCACAACTTTTTAGAAATAGAAATTACAGGAGGTGTCTGAAGGTCTACATGACTGGATACGTCATTGCAAAATAAACCTAAGTGCAGATCTTCAATTTATTGGCTACTTTGGGGCTAACAGCACTGTGAGATGACTTAAATTCTAAATTCTCATTGCTGCCACACCTTTATTTTTGTGCAGGCTTAGAGCTGCCGTTGTCCTTCAGTGCTTCACATTCACCGGGTGCTTTGTTCTCTGGTAAGGGGTGTCCCTGTGTCCTCAGAACAGAGATCATGTGCTAAAGATGCCAGAGCTCAGTCCATAAAGCTCATTTTATTGCTGTCAGGGAGGGGAATGGCATCTGCTGTGGAATTTGCCTGTCTGCTGAATGAGAAGAACACGTTGAAAGCACAGAATGGAAGGTTGTACACCACAGTAAATGTCAGGCAGCCACAGTTTGCAAGAGGAGTGAGAGAGGATGTTCTGTACTGCTGGGTAAAACTGTCCTGCTTTCCTTATCCTGACGCCCCAGAGGAGTCTGTTCTCTGGGCCTCTCTTCTTTCCAGATGAATTAAGTTAATTTCACTTTGTATCCTTGTTACCCAAGGTAATGTAGCATTAGGAGGTGTTTATTGTCTGTCTCAAAGAGCATAAATACCTGTATAAATAAAAGTAACCCATTAGCACTGCCTCATATCCAGTATGAGCATCCTAACAACTGTATAAAACCTTTCCGTTTCACTTATATCTCAACCTGTGCTGCTTTAGCCTCTTTTTACTATCATGAGTACTTTGCCTGGAATTGCTCTCCATGGAGTTATCATGTTAGAAGAAAAGAGATAACAATAAAAATAATTTTCTGTTGAAAAATACTACCAAGCTGCTCTGCTTCACTGACTTTTTCTGAAGGCCTCAAATTAGGCTCTTGCAAAATTTCTTGTAATGCCCATCTGCCTGTTTTACATAAACTTAGCAAGTGTTTGGCTATTTCATGCTTCCTTTGGNTACTGGAATGTCTGCCCTGGGAGGTGGTGGAGTCATCATCCCTGGATGAGTTTAAAAAAAGCTGGATGTGGCACTGGGTGCCATGGTCTAGCTGAGGTGTCAGGGCTGCGTTGGACTCTGATTGTGGAGGTCTCTTCCAACCCAGTCATCCTGTGAATTCGTTAATTAAACCAAAGCATGGTTATTTTTACAGTTCTCTTGTGTATTTTCCTCAACAGAAGTTTTCCAGGGTCTGTGCCAACGGGCTGGGGGTGAACGTTTCGAACCAGGACGGTTTCACCCCGCTGCACATGGCTGCTCTGCACGGGCACGGCGAGCTGGCGTCGCTGCTGCTGCGCCACGGCGCCAGTGCCAGCGCCAGGAACGCCCAGCTGGCAGCTCCCCTGCACCTGGCCTGCCAGAAGGGACACTGCCAGGTGAGCCTGCCCTCACCCGGCCGCCCACGCAAAGCTGCCCCGGGAAACGATCAACCAGACTCTGCCAGGAGCAGAAAATTAGTTTGGTGGTTCTGGGCTTTGTTTTCGGTGTCTAAAATCTCCAGATGGAAAGGGGAACTTTGAGTTGGAATTGTTTCAGTAGGTGTTGCAGTACAGGTAAATAATTCTAAAAGAACGGCCTGGTAAAATGAGGCCTTGCTCTGCTGGGAAGAAGCTTGTCACTTCTTCTGTGTGCAGTTAAGTGTCTTGTAAGTTCCCATGTGAAATAATCCTAAGAATGAGCATTCATTAATACCAGACTATTCCTGGGTGAAAAACAACTTGCACCTGCATTAAACAAAGGATATGTACCGTGAGAATCAGTGAACAAATTACGTAAACTAACAAAGAATAGAGCAATTTGAGGGACGAGTAAAATACCTTTTACTAACCAATAGGGTAATTGGCAAGAATATGATTAACCAGTTGGAGTTGTACATGAAGTACTGTGAAAACTGCTTAATATAAAGTTATAAAAATAAGTAAGAGAATAAAGGACTGGCTTTGCTGCATGAAGAAAATGGAGTCTCAGCTGTGGTATTTCGATAGTAGACACCTTTTCTTTATACATGACTTAAAATGCTGGTTTAATGTAAGAGTTGCAAACTTCTGTGGTCATATTTCAAACAATTTAAACATTCCTTGTGCAGCTGAATCTTCTGTGTACATTCCTCTGTACCTTCTTCTCTAGGTTATGTTTGTGTCTTGGTGTCTTCAGTAGCCACAGTTCTAAGTAGTTACTGTATTTTCTACTCCTTTAATTAGATCATGAGCTGAGTGGAGATTTGAGGCAGCAGATAACTCGTCTCTCTCTTCAAGTCAGGAAAGACAAGCGGTAAAGGAGAAGCATGAGCCCATGGGGGAGGGTGTCAATACAGGAGGCAGAATAAATGAGAGGGGAAAATACCAAATGTGAAAAAGCGGGGGCATACAGGCAAATGGGAACACACAGAAAAGCATAAAATTAGGGTTTAAAAAATAATCCTGAAGACAGCAGGAGGAAAAGAAAGAGAATTTTGAAAATGGTGGGAAGATAAAGCCCTAGGAAAGCAAGAAAAACCAAGAATGCAATTCAGAGTTGTAGGTTAATTCATGGGATAGTTGTAGATTAGTTCTTGGGGTAATTACAGTATGAAGAACTCCTTCCAAGTGTTGTGATGAGTTTGAAAAAGAATCCTGCTTCTGTGGTCGTTTGGCTTTGATGTTTTGTTAAGTTACTGCTTATACTTGTCTTTGACACCGAGTTTTATTTTCTGGCCTTTCTTGTAGTTGCTTAGATTTCTCTTTTTTAAAAGCAGGTGTTAAAATATGAAAATTAGTCTCATACTCAGTAACTCAATAAGAGTAAAGTTGTTGCTTCTTTCAATAGGTGGTAAAGTGTCTGATGGATTACAATGCTAAGCAAAATAAAAAGGACATATATGGAAATACTCCCTTGATTTATGCATGCTTGAATGGTCACTATGAGACCACTGCTCTGCTGTTGCAGGTAAGATCACGGAAGGCAGTGTTCTGCTGGTATTTCTCATGTGATATGTGTGCTTACCCAGTAGTCAGGATCAGTATTTTTAGGTAGGCATTTCTCTGTCAAAAATACTTGGGGAAAGAAATCAGAGTTTTTGTTAAGTTACTTCCTTTCAGTCCCATCCTTTCACAGATTTTAATTAGATAAGTATTACCTTGCTGTTGTACAGGTAGCTGGTTTTTTATGGAACCTTTGTGTGGCAGGTGTCAGGTTTTCTTGCCTGGGATTCTATCACGTAGGGTCGGGGGTTTCTTAAGTGTCTCTGAAGTTTGGAATATATAATGGAAGCTTTGCTGCATATTTATGGTGCACAGAGTATGTACCAGAATGAGCTGCTCCATGAAACTGGCTGCGAGATGGGGTGGGTGTGGGTGCAGCCGCCTCTGCTCCGGGCTGCCCCTCTGACCCCGGCTTCCCTTTGCCTTGCAGCGCGGAGCCTCCGTGAACCTCTGCAATGCCAAGGGCAACACGGCCCTGCACGAGGCCGTGGCGGGCAGGAACGAGGCGCTGGTGGCATTGCTGCTGCAGCACGGGGCCCTGCGGCACCTGCGCAACGAGCGGAGCTGCACCGCCGCCGACTGCGCCGAGCCCGTGAGTGCCGCGTGCTGTGCCGGCGCTGCCTTCGCACCGGGCTTGGGGTGAACGCTACGTGGGGCCTGGTGGAATGGCTGTGCTGAGTGGTTTTCTCATTTCTGCCGTTCGAGTTAGCGTGCTTGAGCTGTCTGCGGGGTTGAGGTAACCTGCAGTGAAGGGATGAGGAGCACCCCGCTGCTGACACGTGAAATATCAGCACTCACTGCTCGTGGACAGTACAGCCCAACCCAAATCAAAACTGATAAGGAGACGATCAAAACCACATAAAGGGGAACGACACATGCTCTAAAAAGGCAGACCCAAGGAGTGGCCATGCTGAACAACAGTTCCTGAACCTGCATGATGGGCTGTGAACATGCAACAGGCTGATGCAGTAATAAAAATATTTAAAGACTGTTCCCTAGAAAGCCAGGGTGCTCTTGGTGAAATGCCAAGCGCCCAGCCGTAATTAACCCTTGCTTTGTTTCTGTCTCCTATTGTCTTTTTAATTAACCCTTTTTAAATTTACCAGGGAAGCGAACCTCATTTTTCACATGCACCACCAGCCTGGCCACGCCTTGTGGGGCAGGGCAGGAGGGATGAGCAAACCCTGTCACAGGCTGGGCTGTCACAGTGACACAGACTGTCCCA
>VWZN01013132.1:619216-630715 GCA_013396955.1 Regulus satrapa | reverse complement strand
CTGTGCCGGTGACACGGGCTGTCACAGGCTGAGCTGTCACAGGCTGGGCTCTCCCGGTGACACGGACTGTCACAGGCTGAGCTGTCACAGTGACACGGACTGTCCCAGGCTGAGCTGTCACAGGCTGAGCTGTCCCGATGACACAGGCTGGGCTGTCACAGGCTGGGCTGTCCCGGTGACACGGACTGTCCCAGGCTGGGCTGTCACAGCTCTTATGGCCATGTAACACTGAGCCTGCCTGCTCGGTCTACAGCCTGCAAATTATTCCGGTGGCCTGTGAAAGCAGTCGTGTTTCTAGGATAAGTTATCTTAGACAAAAAGGATGAGCCTAGAAAGAGTGAAAGCACAGACTGAAATAAAATTAACATTAAAATCTCTGTAATGGCAGAGAAAGCAGCAGCAATGTTGGATGCAGGCAATGAGCACTTTGCACTAATCAGTTGCACTGGCAGCAATGTTCCTTGTCCCACCCACCACCTTCTGCCCTTAAAACCTTTTGATTCCTTTTATCTTGCAGAAGATAACTCCAACCTTCCCCCTTTATTGATAGCAATAACATGATATGTAATATTAAATGATGCAGAATTATTTCATTCTCTAAAGGATTTGACATATGGCCCCATCTTTATGTGCTTAAATGGCCTCTGAGATGTAGCTTAATGACCACAAAATTCTGTACTGAATCAATTTTAGTATGTATGTTACCATTCAAACTGAAATTGGCTTAGCCATGAGTGATACAGCTGAAAATAAGAGATCGGGACTCGACCATCATCACTGCATTACAGTGTAACTTGTGGAACACTGATTTTTTCCCTACTCAGAATGTGATACCATTCCAAGTTTGTTTTTATAATGAGTTATTTAATGTGTGTTGTTTTGTTTAATGGAAGCATTAATTAGCACGCTCTGCACTGACTAAAATACTAAATTGTACCATTGTTTTCTTTAATAATGGTGAAAATGGAAACTCTTAAAATCAAGAATTCAAACATCATGAAGTTGCTGGAAGAAGCACCAAGTTGTGTCCCCACATCAGCACAGGGAGAGAATGAGAGTGAGCAGCATGTTACTGTCAAGATAAGGAAAAAAGGTACCTGTGATATTCCCACTGGTGTGAATAAAAAGGGGTTTAGGAATTCATGGGTGACTATATAAAATATTTTATGTAATTGCTTTATATATAATAATAGAACAGTCAGTTATTTTGCATATTTATGATAGGTAATACCTAAACACCTAAAATACTGTAACTAAATGCAGCAGACTTTGTATTGTAGTCATGACGTTGCTTCAAACTTAATTTTCACCTACTTTGAGATATAGGTGTGAATTTTATCTACAAAAACATTGAAAGGTAAAGCCATACCACATTTGAGATTATATAATTACCCGTGTAAGAACTGTGCATTTCAGTGCAGAGAAAATCAGATTTAAATGACTGCTGGGTGTAATTTATATTGCCCTAAAGCAGGTCAGGGAGTGGCTCTTCATTAGTTACCATCTCTCATGTTTTGGGACAGAAATGAGAGCTACAGAGGTGACTGTGAGCCTTCCAGCACGGTTTGCAGAGGACTGAGTGAGTGGCAGGAGGTGGCACAGTGTGGCCACAGGCTCAGTGACAGCACAGCTGGGCTGCAGCGGGGCCCTGGTGCCTTGGGAAGGATGAGTTACCGTCCTTTTAATACCCCAGTGTTAACTCTGGCCTTCCCCTTCTTTAATGGCAATAACACTGTATGTTATATTCAACGATACAAAATTCCTTCACTCCTTAAAGGATTTGACACATGGGCCCTATCTTAATGTGCCTAAGCAGCCTCTGAGATGGAGCTTAATGACCACAGATTCTCCCTCCACCTCCCACCCCTCAGCTTCTGATCTGCCTTATCCACTGCTCACATTATGCTGGCTTAGAAGTTTTTCAGGTGGATTTTTTCAAGTTCACTACCCTGGGGATGTAACAAAAGCTTTGCCCCCTGAGCTGGACAGCTCAGCAAAGGACCTGATGCCACCAGGAGTGTAGAAAGAAAACAGGGATTCTGGAAAGATGAGGAGCAGGAGTTCCCATTTCAGCATCCATGAGTTTTCAAAGTAACTCTTGCCTCCTTCCCTCAGAAAGGTTGTGAATGTCTGGTTAATAGAAAACCCCAATTAATCACAGCATGCCTAAAATAAAGACTACTTCTTTTCAAATGTTGTGGATAGTTCTAAAACAGCAATAGAAGATATGAGTAAGTAATACTAATGAAGAGATGGTATATCATCTGTGTGTTAATTCAGGTTGGTAAAAACTGGAATTCAGGGCCTCAAAGTTCATAACTACGGTCTCTTCAGAAGCTTGGCCAGTTGTATTAATCTGAGGAAGAATGTTTACTTCTGCAACTTAAAATTTTTTGATCATTTCCAAAGACAAATCACCACTCCAATTCAAGTTAGCACTGTTACAGTTTTATGTTAAATTTCAAATCAGAGCTGTGTTTTTTTTAATTCCTAAGTGTGACTCGGTTGTAATTTTAGCTGCCTGTTCTTTTAAACCCCCAGTGCATCCTAAGCCCTGTGAGGAAGCCGATGATCCCATAAGCAGACAGCTTCAACTGCTCCAATCAATTAACAGATTTAACAAGTAAGCAGAGAAGCTTTCTCAGAGTGTGTTTGCTGTTGCCCATAAGCAAAGGAGAAGTGCAGCTGCTAATAAAGCCCCCGAGTGGGTCAGGGTGGTTGCACGTGCCACGGTGGTGTGACAGTGGATGTTAATCCTGCGGGGCTGGCACGCTCATGTCCCCGGGCAGATGTTCTGGCCATGAAAAGCTCACTGGGGTGGTGAGGGAGGGCTTGAAAACGTTTCTAAAATTGGGATTTTAGTGCTAATACTTGGTGTGCCATCAGTGAAGTGTTTCAGAGCCAGACTGCTTAAAAATACTGTCGTGGTATTCACTCAGTGGTTGGGGTTCAGTATGTTTTGAAGCCTTAATGTAAATTCCATAGTAAGATACAGGGAATATGAGTAGGCTGCAGTTCTGGGGAGGTGTTGTCAGGGAGAGCTGCCTGTCTCTGGTGAGACAGTTCCACCTTGTGGAGCTTCTGAGAGAGAGGCTTTTATGAAAGGCTTATGGGATGACATTTAATTTCTTTGGTTTCTTTAAAATCTTCTTCAGAGAAAAACACTTACGGAGAACAATAACAAGAGATAAAAGTGCCCCTAATTTTGACTATCACTTACTGCACCAGGTAAGTGGAAACACTTGCTTAGATTATTCTTATATTACAGCAAGTACGTTTGTTTGCTCTGTTATTCTGGGTATGTGTAAGAGAAAGTTTTGGTCATTGAATCACAAAAGTTCTGACCTGTTAGTCAAATTGCTCATTTCACCATTGTTCAGACTTCAGTGGTGCTTCTATGACACCACTTAAACACTTCTTTCTTACTTTTTAAACCTCTTTAGCCTCTTACTGCAGGCTCCATCTCTGTCTTGTTTTCTGTGTCCTGTTCAGCAAAACCTAGAACTGAAGAAACTCTGCAGCTTCTTGGAGCTGTAGCTTGCTTTGGCAAGAGAGAAATTTTTCAGTAGATTGAAACTAGGCTTTGCTTTAAATCTGCCTGTTAAGAAGAGACTGTTTGCAAGGATGACAGCAAACTGCATGCTGCATTGTCAGCTGTGACAAAATGTAATAGAGTCACCTCTGGGGTGCAGTGACACCCACACCAACTGCTGGATGCTGCCTTCCCCAGAGCTTCTGCTCCTTTCTGCCTCCTTTACACTGGCTTTGACTCTGCATCTTCTGCTGGGCCATTTCAGAACACTAAATCAACAGAAGAATGACCTGTCCAAAACAAAACCATTTTTACCAGGCTAGTCCAGCAGCTGCCCATGATTAGACTGGCACAGGCTTGGAAATGCAGACTCTGCTGCTCATGTCCTTCTGGAAAATGGGATACCCTTCCTACAGCCCTTAGAAAACTGAATATTTGCCTAAAGCCTTGAGAACACGAAATTAATTCTGTCCAGCTGTAATATTTTATTAATTCTATCTAAACTATAATATCCCACTACTTAACTTGGGATTTAGGTGTTATAACTGTGGATCACTAAAGGCAGTATGTCATTTCAATACACAGGTGTCAGAAAACTAATATGTGACCTAATAAAAGCACTAAGTAATATGTAGCTAATAAAAGCACTCCAGCCCTGTTCTGTGGCTGTGAGTTCATACAGCTGTGGCTGAACTGACTCATGAGTCCATACAGCTCTGAATTGTTGGGGGATTTAAACATGCATAACCTGTCAGCAGCTTTTTCAAGACTGTTGCCGTTATTTCAGTGAAAAAAGCTACTTGCTGCTTTATTTCTTGTCTTAGAAGATCTGTCTGCCTGGATTTTCTTTTTCTCCTGGCTATTTTAACATTTGCAGAGCGGCCAGTAATCCAGGACACACTCTGTACACAGGAGAGACAGGAGCAGGTGTGGAAATGGAAGATATGAATAGTTGGAATGACCACAATGGGGCACCAAGGGGGTGGGAGGGTGGGTGGCTCTTCCCCGGCAGGTGACCTCTGGAAGCAGGGATAGCTGCCTTTGCCTTCAGCAGTACCTGGCTGACCCTGCCTGTTGCTATTTCCACATTTCTTAATCGTAAAAGAAATAGCTGTTAGTTTCAAGTGCGTTGAGACAGGCATTACAGACGGTGTTTAGAAGAATTGGGATGATGTTGGGATAGTGAGGTGAGAAAATAAGTTTTGGAATGTCTGTTATCAGGTCTGGTACTGATGTGTATAGCCTGGGGCACGTTGGCTTCTTGTTTTCTCATAGGTAACCCAAATAAAATGACTCTGTTACAAAGTACGCTATTTTAAATCTCAGCTGTGATCTCAGCGTCTTAAAACTCACGTGATAATAATAATAATATTCAAGAACCACCATTTTTCTTTTCCTTCTTAGCGAAGCAAGTCGAAAGTCAAGCTTTTACCCCGTACCATTTCTCTCTCCTCCCAGATGGCTATTCAAAGCTTCGATAAAAGCAAGTTAAGAAGCGTTGGGGCGCTGGAGCGGAGCCCAGCTCAGGCTGGCGCGGGGCGCGGCGCTGAGTTGGAGGAGGAGGAGGAGGCGGCGGCTCCCGGCAGGGCTCAGCTGCTGCAGCGCCGACACACCGTCAGCCTGGCCCTGCCAGCGGAGGCCCTGCTCTGCCCCAGCCCTGGCGGGGCTCGGGGCACTGACAGCGAGCCCAGCTGAGCTCCTGGAGCCCTGGGTGCGCGTCAGGTGTCGCTGGGACGCTGGCACAGGCCGGCTCTGCAGCACACGGAACCTTCCTGATTCGCTAACAGGGACGGCACGAGATGAAGACAGCAAAATTACCTTCGTGTTCTGTTCAGCACTTATTAGAAAGTTCTATGTAACAGTAAACCAAATGAAAACCCTGTATTGTATTTTTCAGCCACCCACTTTGTTTTAAAAGTCTTTGAATAATTTTTGCATTTTCAGTTTTTATCACTACATTCAGAATTAATATATATATATATATATATATATTTATATATATATAAAGATATATTGGATAACAAGGTATTTATTGCCAGAGGTAATTGAAATGTCTTTATTTTTATTGTAATGTTACAAACCATTATAGTGTATATTTCTGTACATTTCAGTAGCTGGGCAAACAATAGTCCATAAAATCTGCATTATTAATGTGAAGGGATGTAACCCTTGCTAATCTCTCAGCAGTGCTCCCCTGTACTGGAGCTGCAAGATTAAGTTCTTACAGAGGAGCCAAGATACTGGGGAAGAGGTGGAGAGCCCTTGACAAAGCTAAACTTTGGACTTGCTGTTCACTGCTAATTAAAAAAGCAGAAGCAAGCACAGGGTGCAAGGGCACACAAAATTGAGTTGTTTTTCCCCTCCTCTAAAACAAGTAATGCAGAAATTACATTGAAATGCATTACAAGTATTCATGATCCTGAACCTGAGCAACATCCAGACAAAACTGCTTCGGAGCCTGCTCTGGAGTGCTCTTCAAAAGGTGAAATTCCCATGATGAAAGGTACTTCTCACATCAGTGAGCACTGGCTGGAAGAGGCCAAATCCTGCCCCATTCCAGGGGTGATCACTGAAGAACTGAAAGCTCACAGGGAACTACCAGGTGGCTGCTTAGATTTGAAGTTCATTTTCCACTGTTGGGTTATGGGAGGAGAAGGTGTAAATAGCACAAGCCAAGTTTTGCAGTGCAGTATTTTTTTATTCTTGGCTCATTACATCCAGCTTGCATTTTATTTCATGAACTACTTGTATAGATATTTTTCCTTCTTTTAACTGTGGTATTAGTAAAATATCTGGCGAAATACAAAGCTGGAAGATATAGTGGTGGGTTTTTCAGAAAACTTTTTAATCTAAGAGGTAAAATGTCAAATGACATTTGGATTTGAGGGTAATGTGTTTATTTTTCTAATAATTTATGAGTTTATCTGATTTTCTGATGTGCCTTGGATTTGTGCCAAATGATGGAAAGAAAAAACTAGTAAAAGACCTCTTCAACAATGCTGCTTTCTCTGAGTGCTTTTGTCCAAGCATTGAGTCTATCACAGATTTCCTTGTTTGGTTTTGTAGGCATTTGAAGACTTTACCTTGTGTTTCCTCTCGGACTTTCCTTCCTCCTACATTTACAGATAACTTTATTAGGTTGTGTGGTTTAAGATTTATGCACAGGTGTACGAAATAGAACTGTTAGTGAAAGTGAGCATTTTCACATAACCTCCTTTTCTAGCTCTACATTCACATTAAAAGATGTTCAGCTATTACAAGGCAAAAGACACAAAAGGAAAGAGGTGGTAAACAGGTTTTTCCTTCTTGTGACACCATAAAGATGGCCCAGAGTAAGTCACTGGTCCTTCTTACCTGTTAAGATCAAGCAGACTACTTCCAAACTACAGAGTGAGAATTGTGTTTTAATTGTAACATGTATTTAACTAAATTATTCTTCAGATTTCTCAACTACATAGATCAGAAAAATCAGTTCACCAGCCTCTGGCTTTGAACTCCGTAAGGGTGATTAATTTGAAGAAATTTGGCACACTCAGGGTTATCACTAGAGCTAAGGCATTCTACTTACAAACACAGAGAAGCAAAATGCACAGTCCAAACCAAAACTAACAACTGGTTCTTAGTTTTTAACCACATTCACACAAGATGAAAAACACACCCAGTAATGCTCACTTGAAACAAGTTTATTCTGTTCCAAAAAACACTGCAGTTGGAATCGTACACGATCCTGTTAAATTATGTCAGGTAAGAGGGTTTATCAGCACGTTACAGTATTTATCCTACTGATCTCCATAACCATATTCTCTAATAAAGGTACAGCACGAGTTCAGTTTCACTTTAGGCATGCAGGAATTGAGGAAAATGTTTTTTCTTTTTTGTCCAGGTAAGAAACACTCCAGCCATTTGATCCAAGTGGAGGTAGTTGTGAGAGTACACGATAGCGAGTGGGAGCAGTGCTGTGTATGACACAGCTGCGTGCTCTGCCAGAGAGCCCAGGAGCACACAGGGAAACGGCTCAACCGCGTGCTGGTAACATTTCCTTACACAGACTGCTGGACAGGAATGCCCTGCTCCAAACCCTCTTTGGATGCCTTGGCTTTTCAATTTCCAGTAAGGACTGGAGAGCCAGCGAGTGGCTGGACAGGCACCCTGCAGGGGCTCGGGGAATCTCCTTCCTAACACTTCTGTGACAGACTTGACACTCTGAGGGCTGTTCCCTGTGTCTCACTTGGCTCCTGTGTTTGCCATCTCCAGTAACAGCAAGTGAAGTGTGTGCAGTGGCTGAAAGCAGAGCTTACAGTGAACAAAACAATCATGCTAATGAAGCCACGGGGAACCCCACACTGCTCAGGCCTCTTATACTACAAAACTTTAAGTTATAAAATCCCCCTTCTCAGATTTATTGTACAAGTTTAATTGTTGGCCTCTTATAATAATTAAAAAAAAAAAAGAAAGTCGAGAAGCGTAAACATGTTTCAGATCTTGCATTCTGCCTCTAACAGCGTTTTTCCAGGCTATTGTTTGGCAGCCTTAGGGTAGTATTAGTAATCATCCTCTTCATCAGAATCCAACACTTTCCTTCTGTTGAACTAAAATGGAATACACAAAGTGAAAATGGCCGGGGCGTGGTAAATCCGGGCTGAACCCCCACCCTGCCCCTCAGCTGCCAGGGACAGCTCGGGCCAGGCCAGGCTGCCCCACGTGTGCAGGAGCGCTCTGACGGAGCCCCAGCACTCACCAGGGCAGGGGAAGGGGAGCAAAGAACAAAGCTCCACCCTGAACTGGTCCCACACGTGCAATTCTGCTGCTCTACTTTATGCAACTCCACATTTAGAAAACTCACCTTCACTGTTGTTTTCTTTTCTGTTTGCTGACTCACTTTTTCAAGTATTTCTATCAAACCTTGTTCTGATACCTAGGAAAGTCAAACAAAATGTGGATAAACACGCTCCAGGAGATGCTTAGTATCAAACAATTGAATCACAATTTCCTTTTCTACAAAATTTTGAATGGAATTATATAATAGTCTTTAGGAGCTATTTACTGTTTATTTGACTTACACCTGTTATAAGCGTTTTTTTAGAGTGAATTTGTTTTGAAAATAAATACATGTGAGAAAGAATTAAGAAATATACTCACCTTCCCAGCTAGCTGTCCAAATCTCGCCATTTGTATAAGATAATTCTCTACTGCTTTTGCTTTGTCTGGTTTCACAAGTGCTAAATTGCTTACTGCAACAAAAACAAGCTCTGTTCATTTGGGTTTAAAACATTCTCCAATACCTTCACTACTAACAAAAAAGTGAGAAACGTTCCTAGGAAACAATTTTCTTCATGCCTGGGTCGTGGAATAAATTGAAAAAGGCATTTTCATCTATGCCAGGTACAAGACAATTATAGTTCTTATTTTTAAATATTTGCTCCTGATTAAACAACTTAGACTCTCAGTATACTTCCTTCTCCTGCTTTAAATAAAACCCAAAACATTAATGTAATTCAGATACCCATTAGCCTGTCCCTTCTAACCGATATTGCCAACTGAAAAGCTGCAAATTTTATCATCTCAGCAACAACAGCATTTTTCTAGTCTGGCCTCTGTACAACACACACTTTTAAAGAGTCACTTAGATGAGATTTTTGTATTAGAAAGTTACTTGGATACTCACATCTTGCACGAGCTGCTTGATCAAGAACTTGAGCTAAAATAGTATTTCTTATCTCTGCTTCCCTGTAAGGAAAAGTGAGCCACACATGAGAAGTGGGGTGTCAAACACCGACAGGAACATGCACAGGACAGCAAACTACAGAACACTTTTGATTTGTGGACGTGGCTTCTCGAGGTCACTTCAAACCTTACATTTACCTGATCTCTTTTACAGCCTTTCCTGTCCTGGGCACTGCAGATGTGCTGAAGTTATGGAGCTGGCAGCATTTTCCAAGAAATCAAGGTGGAGTTTCATACTTACACCTTAGCACTGCTCATAGTTGCATTTCAAGAGACAAAAGCAGTGCAAGGAATTGTCCATGCAATTCCAAGACCAAAGCTCTTCACTAAGTCTCTGTGTATTTACAGTAGGTGATACAAGTACCTGCAAACCTGGAGCTTTAGTTTATGAAACTTCACTGAACACACACTTGGACTGTACAAAGTCAGCTCTTCAAACCCTTGATCACAATTTTCCCCTCAGCACAACTCCTGAACACTGTCCTGCCACTGAGCTTCAACAAAAATAATTTTGCTTCAGATTTTTAACTGGAAAGGATATCCCAGGAAAATCCAATCACTTGGGAAAGGCTCTTCCCACCGCAATACTGCCAAACCCAAGCCAAGCGAGCTCCAGTCTGGGAGGAGCTCTGCCAGCCCTCAAGGAGCCCCGGACTCTGCCTGGCAGAGGCAGTGACAGGGACGAGGCACCCGGTGCTGCTCCCCTCCAGCTCCGGGGTTCCTGAACTCACCCAGGGCCCAGCTCAAACCAGCTGCTGCTGCTCTCCCCTCCCGCCCTCCCGCCCCAGCAGGGTCAGGCACTTGGGCCGTGCCACGGGAGCTGCATCAAACCTCTGAGCCATTTCAATTCCTCCCTTGGGGGTGTTCTCAGCAACAAGACAGGTGTGGCACAGCATTCCAAAGAAATTAAACACTTAAAAAGAGAGTAAACTGTTTAAAATGATGAGATGCAAAAGCAAGATTCAAGAGTCTCAATTATACCTCTGTTTTGCTTCCTGTTGGGACGGATCGGCGGAAGGATCCTGAGGAAGGAGAGCAGAGCAAATATCACAATCCACAATCGTTAAAATATCCCAGCAGCGCTGACGGAAGATAAAGCTGGCTGCTGCACCCGCCTGCCCATGGATGAGATCCTGGAATGGGAGCTGCTGGCCCAGCACAGGAATGTGCCCCGCTCTGCAGCGGCTGCTGCTCTGCCCACACATCGCGGGCTTTGGGCAGGAAGGGCCTTCCCCTCATTCCCCTCGGGCCAAGGGCAGCAGGCTGCCCCACAGCCCAGGGAACGGACAAAAGCACCGAAACCCAGCAGAGATTCGACAATTACCCATAGATGAGGGTAAGTAAAACGAGACGGAACACATTGCCAGCACGGCAGCTGAAATCACAGAATCGGGGAATGTTCTGAGCTGGAAGGAGCCCACAGGGATCATCAAGTCTAACTCCTGACACCTGAGAAAAGTTGGCCAGGGGAGTTCTACAAGAGTCGGTTCCTGAATTAAACATTATTATATATGAATAACAAAAGGGGGCAAAATTCCAAGTCACTATTACTGGCGACTAGTCGGAAACAAGTAACAAAAACTGGAAAAAAACCAGAACTTTACAGGGAATCAACACCTCCGATTTTACAAGTACCATTTAAAAGAGTGAAAGCAGGATGGAAAACCACACAGACAGGAAACGGGGGCTGGCCGGAAGGAAAGATCCTTCACAGGAACAGCGAAACTGACACTTTGGAAAATTCCATACACAGATCATGCCAGAGAATGGTGTCCAACTCTTTGCAGTGGTGCCCAGCGCTGGACAAGAAGCAACGGCCATAAACCATAGCACAAGTTTCACCTCAACACGAGAAAGAGCTTCTTTCCATGGAGGGTGTCAGAGCACTGGAGCAGCTGCGCAGGGAGGCTGCGCTGGCTCCATCTCTGACATCCCAATCCCACCTGGACACCCTCCTGTGTCACCTGCTCCAGCTGACTCTGCCCTGGGGAGAGCCTAGACTGGATGATTTCCTGAAGTTCCTTCCAGCTCTAACAACTCTGTGATTCTGTGATGCAGCTCTGAAAACGGAGATGGCTGGGAAAGCTCAGAAGGTGATCCATGGAACGGCGAGTGCTCGGGGCCGGAGCCGCCAGGGCAGGAGCGGAGGGAGGCGGCGGCGGGGCCGGGGCCGCGCTCGGGGCCGGCCCAAGCTGCGGGCACGGCCGGGCCTCTTCCCGCTGCCTCGCTCCGTTCCCCCGCCC